>VMDR010026671.1:0-13910 GCA_007922815.1 Macrotus californicus
GAATGTACAATGGTACATCCACTTTGGAAAACAATATTACAATTCCTAAAAAATTAAAAATAGAATTACCATATGATCCAGCAATTCCACTTCTGAGCATATATTCAGAAGAATTGAAAGAAGGTACTATGCCTATACTCATGACAGCATTATTCACAATAGCCCAAAGGTCGAAGCCCAAGTATGCACTGATGGATGAGTAGATAAACAAACCATGATATATACATACATGGCATATTACTCAGCCTTATACAGTAAGGAAATTCTGACAAATGCTACAACATGGATGGAACTTGAAGACATTATGCTGAGTAAAATAAAACAGTTACAAAGGGACAATAATATATATTAATAGCAGCTATATTCATTTCTGTTCTTTTAAACCATATATATTTTAAATTTTGTTTCTAATGAGATTGTCTAGTAAACAATTAAAAGAAGGAAGAAAGCAGCAGGAGAAAGAAAAATGTATTATTAATTGCAAAATGCTGATATCCTTATAAATATGGACTGTTTGGAAATCACATCTTACTTAGGCATTTTATGACTTTGTTTCCCAACTCAGAGTCTCTTTTCTGAAAATAAGATCCTCTACCAAACTGAACAATGAGCTTTATGCAGTACCTTCTGCAGATTTAATGTAGGCTTACCTTCTTTTTCTCACAGTGGTTAATGTGAGAGATGTCAAACGTGAGGTCTCACACCATTTCTTTAGCACTCCTCTTGAGTGCTCCCCTTTACTCTTTCGGAGTGATCATTACCCTCTTTTTCTTTATCCCTCAGCTTGCTTTTAATCTGTAGCTCTGTTTCAAAGAAATGTTGACAGGCTTTCTCTAAGAAACCACGATTCTGTTGAACATCTTTGTAGCTGTGGTGCGATACCCTCTTAAAAATGCACCATGCAACACCACAGGCATGCTGAGTCTTACTATGTATGCCATGCTTTTAGGGCAGGACTTATGTCCAGCCACCAGCCCCCTATTACAACTACAGTTCCCTTCAGACGGGGAGGGAAAAGAATTTCAAAGTTGTTCTGAGGGAATGAACAGTGCTCCACTCCTGTAACTCTCCTGGGGATGTCACAACCAGCCCCTGAGTAGAATTGCCCTTGAGCGGGGCTGGTGCAGAACATTTCAGAGAATCACAGTATCTGTTAAACTGGGTTTGTGGAGGGCAGTCATAAAGGATGGTTCACACTTGGTTTTGAGAACCTGGACTGAGGCTGTGTGTAGACACAGGCTTTGAGAAATAAAGCAGTGAAACAACCTGAATAGTGCTTTTAATGACCTGCAGTTCTTAGTTTTCATTAGTGTAGGCACTGAGAGAGGTTTTTCCAGCATGAAAATAAAGCAATCGACAATTCTATTACATTCTGTATTTTTAAGCCAAAAATGAATTCATATTCCAAATCTTATCTTTGTAAAGCAGAGTCATACAGTAGTTGTTATTGTATTTAAGGCCACAAGAATGGTTTTTGATCATTTTCTTAACACTATTTGTATCATAGTTCCATTTTTCAAAGCTCTTTCTGAAAATTCATCTCCAACATTCTTCCATTTTCTAAAAGTACTTGGCCCCATCTGGCCCCTCCCTGCAGAAATCTATTCTTCTGTGTTCTAAAACTTTCCTTCCTTTTTCAAACTCCAATGTCAACATAACTCTTCTGTGTCTCAATCTGTCATCTCATGTTTTAGTGAAAAACAGCTAATCTGATGTACTCAAATGTTACTTAGTTCATTAGACTCCATGGTAAAATGTCATTTGTCTATGCTAAAGCCTAATCTAGGCCTCTATGAGACAGAGAATTAACCTAAAGAAACATCTGATATGTTTGGGATTTAAGACACTGTTTTCAGACTTAAGGAAGGAATATTTTTCTTTAGTTAGCTGGTTGGTATTGTCCCTTCCTGCTTGGCTGCTCAATGTGTGGACCTCAGATCGACAATGTCAGCATCACTTGGAAGTTTCTTAAAAATACAGGCTCTTGGCCCTGGTCAAGTAGCTCAGTTGGTTGCAGTATTGTCCCCCTATGTCAAGGCTGTTGATTTAATCCCATTAGGCCACATACAAGAAGCAACCAATGAATGCATAAATAAGTGGAACAAGAAATTGGTGTTTCTCTCTTTCCCTTCTTTGTCCCACTAAAGTCAATCAATAAATAAAAATAAAAAATATAGGCTCTGGATTTTGCCTAACCACTAAGTTGTACACCTGAAATCCACAGAAAATACAACTGAAAAAAAAACCATTAATTTTAAAAAATACAGGTTCTCTGGTCTCTCCCTAGACCTAATGAATAATAATCTGAATACTAGCAAGATTTCTAGGGATTTATGTGAACACTAAAATTTGATAAGCATACTTTAAAACCTTACCATACTAATATTTACATGTGAATATTGTACACACTGTAAATAATAATAAGACCCAATATTTTGAGTGTTTCTTTCTGCAGGCATTGTGATGAGTATCTCGCCATAATTCTATGAGGTAGGCACTAGGAGTATCTCAATTTTGCAGATTGGGTGCAGAGCCTGGGAGGTTCTATAGCTTGTTTCAATTCCCAGAGCTAACAATATGTGAAAGAGTTAGGAATCAAGCTGAGCCCTGTTAGATGCCAGACCATGAAAACTCAAGCATCTCCTGTATGTGCAGAAGGGTTTATGATATTTGGCTTGCTTGGCAAAACATGGAAGCTGTAAGCATATTCCCCTAGTGGGGGCATTATACATAATACTAGTGGTGGTGTATCTTCAGGTGGAAATTGCCAAGAGCAGCATTTTATCCACCTGAATTTAGTGAAAAGATTCAAAGTCTCATAAATCTAAGAAAGAGTGATAAGCATCCATGACCTTCTTTGATACACTATTGCCTTTTTCTCCAGGGTCAGCTCAGGACTGTTGTTAAACACATAAAATAGATTTTGGTGAGTTGCTCTTTCCCTGTTTCTACTTTCTATGTCACCATCCTAGGGAATTCCCGATCAAAGATTCAGATATTAGAGATTTCCACATGAAATGGTAAGTAATCCTACTTGCCTTTTCAAAGAAGCAGGACTGGGAAATATTTAAATGACTGGGTTAAGTAAGAATTGCAAAGTTTCAAAGGGTAACTGAGGAAGCATATAGAGGTGATGGTATAAAATGGAAAATAGAGAGAAATTCCAGAATTAGATTACTCATTATAAAAACTCCTCTTTTGATATAAATTAATATGGCCCATTTAAAAGAAATTGAAACCACTCCTATCCCTGTCCTTATGATCTCATTTTTCAGAAATTCGTAACAGTTGTGCAGCCAGGTGCTTAGTCTTCAGAGGGATCCCTAGCTCCTTTTCTGTCTATCTCCTTACCTCCTTACCTACCCGCACTAGTCATTTTCACAAGTGGAGATTACACAAAGCATGTTGTTTTGTATCATGCATTCTTCCATTAATAACAAACATACCATATTGTAGTGTCAGGGTATGCAGCCCTATGTCACTACTTTAATGACTGTTGGCAGTGCATTGTATGGATATGCCATATGTTCAAAATACCTTTATGGATAAATATTTATCTTGTGTCATTTTATTTTGTTATTACTTTATGCTGCAAAAGGGTATCCTGAATCTATGTCAATGCATACTTATGTGCTAATGTGAATATTTTTAAGGGTAAATTTTATAAACAAAATTGTTCGACTTGGTATACAGTGCCAAAATGTCCCTTTTTAAAGAGTGGCATTAGCTGACCCTCCCCCAGCAATGCACATCGATACACTCAGACTCCAAAAAATTGTGTCAATATGACAGTACAAAAGTATCTTATTGGTCTTTTAATTTTTACTTATTTACCTTGTTGCAAGATTAAATATTTTCATACAATAATTGACCATTATATTTTAATTTCTATAATTTCCTAATTTATTTATGAGGCCTATTTTACATACAAATGATCCTATTATTATCCATAAGATTTATCACATATTATAGAGGCTCTTTTCCCTAAAATAAGTGATACAGTCTTTCATAGCTTGTAATTTAATTGTGTAAGAGTGTGTCTTTTGTCCACTTTTTGATTGGGTTGGGTTTTTTTGGTGTTGAGTTCTGTAAGTTTTTTATACATTTTGGATATTAGCCCCTTATCATTTGTATCAGAGAATATGTTCTCCCATTCTGTGTGTTTTCTTTTTATTTTGCTGATGTTTTCCTTTGCTGTGCAAAAACTTCTTATTTGACATCCTATTGTGTATTTTTTCTTTTGTTTCCCTTGCCTGGGGAGATATATCTGAAAAAAAGCAATGTCTGAAATTTTACTGTCTATGTTTTCTTCCATAGTTTTTTTTATGGTTTCAAGTCTAACATTTAAGTCTTTCACCATTTTGAATTTATTCTTGTGTGTAGTGTAAGAAGGTGGTCTAGTTTTATTTTTCTGTACATATCTGTCCAATTCTCCTAACATCATATTTTGAATAAACTATCATTAGCCCATTGCATGTGCTTGCTTCCTTTGTTTAATATTAATTTACTATAAAGGTGTGGGTTCATTTCTGGGCTATCTATTCTGTTCCATTGATCTATTTGTCTATTTTTCTATAAGTACCATGCTGTTTTGATTACTGTGGCCTTACAGTATAGTTTGATATTAGATAGCACGATTCCTCCAACTTTATTCTTCTTTCTCAGGATTGCTGTTGCTCTGTAAGGCCTTTTGTGGTTCCATATAAATTTTTGAACTATTTGTTCTAGTTCTGTGAAATACATCATTGGAATCTTGATAGAAATTGTGTTTGAATCTATAGCTTGCTTTGGGTAATATGAACATTTTAATGATGTTAATTCTTCCTATCCTTCAACATGGTATGTGCTTCCACTTATTTGTATCTTCTTTAATTTCTTTCTTCAGTGTTTTATAATTTTCTGAGAACAGATCTTTTACATGCCTGGTTAGGTTTATTCCTAGGTATTTTATTCTTTTTGAAGTAATTGTCTCCAAAGAGGACATGCAGATGGCTAATAGACATATGAAAAGATGCTTAACATCACTAACCACCAGAGAAATCAAATTAAAAACACAATGAGATATCATCTCACACCTGTCAGAATGTCTATCATCAATAAATCAATAAACAACATGCTGGTGAGGATGTGGAGAAAGGGGAAGCCTGTTCCACTGTTGGTGGAAATGCAGACAGGTACAGCCACTGTACGAAGCAGTATAGAGATACCTCAAAACACTAAGAATGGATCTGCCCTTTGACCCAGTGATCCCACTTCTGGGAATATATCCAAAGGAACCCAAAACATCAATTTGAAAAAACGCAAGCCCCCTATAATCAACGCAATGTCATTTACAATCTCCAAAATATGGAAGCAGCCCAAGTGTCCATCAGTAGATGAGTGGATGAAACAACTATGGGACATTTACACAATGGAATACTACCTGGCCATAAAAAGAAAGAAAAATTGACGCTTTGTAACAGCATGGATGGACCTGGAGAACATTATGCTAAGAGAAATAAGCCAGTCAGAGAAAGACCAATACCATATGATTTCACTCATATGGGGAATCTAATGAACAAACTGAACTAACAAGGAAAATAGAGACAGACTCACAGTTAGAGGGCTGCATAACAGCTAAGGCGAGGGGGCATTGAGCATGAACAGCAGTGTGATGATTATGGGGGGGTGCATAAGGGGAGTAAATGGTAATGGAAAAATACAATAAAATAAATTTTAAAAACAGAGAGTGCCTTATACACATATTTTAAATTTTAGGAAATAAAAGCTGTTAGTATTTGTCTATATTATCTTAAAACCCAAGTGCCCATTTGCTGCAATCCATATTTATTATATGACTTCACGTAATTTTGATTATCCTGCATGAAACTAGAAAATTTTATTTATGTCTATTCATTCTTTACTGATTTTAGGTCATGGTAATAATGATAACTTTCTAAATTATTTTTCTTGAAAGTGCTTTTTAACTGAAAGTTTCCCCATCATAGTCTTTCCTAGACCTCAGAGAGTGTAAAGTAAGTACACAAACGCATTGTGCTCATCCTAGACCTCAGAGAGTATAAAGTACACAAACACATTGTGCTCATCCTAGACCTCAGAGAGTGTAAAGTAAGTACACAAACGCATTGTGTTCATCCTAGACCTCAGAGAGTGTAAAGTAAGTACACAAACGCACTGTGTTCACAGGTCTCTAATCTGGACTTCACACTTTTACTGTGCTGCTCTTTACACTCTAGTGAATGTTAGATCACTACTAAAGTAGGGTATTCTTTCAAACAAATTCTGAGATTCAGGAAGAGTCCATGTCATCTTGTGAGGGGGAAAAAAGTGGAATTATATCAGGCAAGGCAGCTAAATGAGCTCTGGTGATTACCGAAGTGGCAGATATCATAGTCCTATTATCTATTCATAAAGAGAGCACACTCCCAGAACAAGCTAGAGTCAGAGAACCTTGAAATATTTGCATTTAAAGAGACCTCAGTGGTAATCTAGTCCCCAAATCTTTTGTGAGACGTGAGTATTTAAATTACCTAAATTTAGACAACTCAATCAGAAATTAGAGACAAGAAAATTGTTCTAAGATAGTAGAAATTGCAATTTATGATTAGGGTATGCTAGTGAAAATTAATTGCACATAGTTTTGGAAATAGAATATTTCCCTAGTGATGCTGCCAAAGAAGAGACCCATGGTGTGCTTCCGAAGATAGGGAAGAGAGCAGAGGGGAGAGTGCACAATCTTTGGGGCTATCTGGGCTATTATAGGTCAGCTTCCAAAAAAATAGCAACAGGAACAATCCCCATTAGAAACAGGAGTCAAGACTTGTCAACTGCTTACTCCCCCTAAAAGCCATCAGAAACACCTGTTGATAAAGCAATGTTTATTGACGTTAGTTCAGAAAGGGTGAATAATATCTTGACAGTCTTAATGGTACCTCAGAAAGGAAAGTCAGATAAAGGTAGGTTTTATAGGTTTTTGTCCCAGTGGTTTAATTAAAGTTTGTTTAAGTTAGCGGTTTGCTCAACTGAGTAAATTATTTGACTTGAAATACTGGTTTTCAGAAGTTTCCTGAAGTTATTTATTATTTAGAGTATTATTTTTCTGGGTAAGAATTTCCTGAAAAAAAACTGCTTGGGTCAAGTTGACACAGGTGATCTAATTTTCAAATCCTGATAAATTATGTGGATGCAGTCGGTCTCAATTCTAAGACCGCTGGAGTGATCATCTGGAAAACAAGTCCTTTCTGCTTTCTAAGTCCTTGCCAATTCTCATTTACAGTCATCTAAATCTTCAACAAGATTCTTGTTAATCACTACAGTATAATCTCAGGGACCTACCAGCTCTCTCAAAATACGTTGCGTTATGCTAGGTAACTAGATGTTAGTACCATGTAACTTAATTGTGAAATGTATAAAACAAATGTGCTGTTTGGGTACCATTTTTTAAAGCGTATGTCTTATCTTCCTAGCGTTACTTGTCTGACAATAGGTGGCCTCCTAATAATATGGAGTGACAGTGTCTCAGTACCTAAACTGTAAATATTTTTTCCTGGACTAGTCACAGTTTTCACATTAATGGGTCTGAAGAATAGCAATCAAAATGTAAATATTATATATAAAGTGATCTTAGGTATTGTTTTCATCATGCATAACTGCAGGGTAAGTGGAGGCACTCTGGCTTCCTCACTCAGGTGTCTGGGTAGCTAAGGGAAGCAGTGTTCACATAGCCTTGTAGGAGCCTGATAACCAGTGTTCTCATAGCCTTGAGACTGGGTCTGATAAACTGTTCCCGTAACATTAAGTAGGCTTGCATGCGCAGAATTATGTTATGTTATGTGATGTTCTGGCAGTTTTCTGGCTTTGTTCCCCTCTAGTATTTAAACAGGTAGGGACTCCCTCCGGGGCAATGACGATGAGAGACACGCAAGGGGACAGATGCCACGCTGAGGAGCAAGGGCCGTGACATGTGCCACACAGAGACATGCAGATGGACATGCAGCTTGCCGCATGTGTGGCTCCCCACCTGTGAATAAAGGCATGCCAGACATCCTAACAGCTCCGTGAATATTTTTCTGTCTGCTCGAATATCATGGACCTTCCCAGCCTTGAAGGGTGGCAACACAATAATTAAGGCAGTGAGAACTCTTAATGTTTGAAGTTTTAAAAAATAAATATTTAAACATAATCATTCTCTATTTTGTTAATTAAATCTATTAAATGTTATGCAAATGCATTAATGATTTTTGAGATATTGAATATAAATCATCATCCAATCATAGGTGTACATACTCCTCTGATATATTAAATTTATATAGAAACTTTCTGGTCATAACATATAAAAAGAATTAGAAAGGTGAATATTCTTATTTACAACAGTGATTATTGATGTTGACATCACTCCCCATTGTAACAGGGGGCAGCCAAGGGGGCAGGCCCAAATGGAGATTTGTAATGGGTCCAGAACTCAGGCTGTCCAGGAAATATTAGAAAAATAAATATATATAGGATGTCCTCACCCTCACAAGTCTGAGCTGGGGGTTGGGACACATGGAGCAGGATCATTGAGAGTTGTTTTGCATAGCAACAGTTTTGCAGATAACCTCTAGAAAAGTCATTTAACATATCTATAACTTTTAACTGATTTCATGGATATGTTAAATAGCTGTAGCCATGCTTTGAGCCAGGGGGATGGGAGTGACTTCAACCCATGATGTAACTGGGAGGCAACTCCCTCTGGTTACAGAGCCTGTGTAAGGGCGTGAAGATAATTGGCTCCACACCACAGGGCCATGTCTGCCTGGACTTACTATGGCAGCCCAGTAAAGCTGGAAAAATATGGGAATGCTTGTAGCTGTGGCCAGTTGTGGGAAGAGTTGGAAATGGTGCAGCAGAGGAAGATTGATGTTGGGATTTAAACCCAAGCACAGCAGCCATGTGGGGTCTTTTTGGGACCACACAGCTTTAGGGTGCTCCCTTTTTGCCATGTGGCTTAGGAAGCAGGAGAGACTTTGCCTGGAAGGAAATGGGTGAAAGGGCTCCTGCTGGTGGGCCAGGAGAAGGTGCCACATGGGTTTGGATTAACTGGAGATCGTAGCGGCAGCGACACAGCTGACGGTGCCTGAACCAAGGGGCTACCTGAGCCATGGACTTCTATTTCTTTTTCTGAGATACAGTACCCCGGACCATGCAGAGGGGGAAGGAAGGACTGTGCATGTATGGGTATTCTAAAGGACTTTGGGATCTCAATAAAGACATTAAGTCATTACTCTAAGTCTATATAACTCTTTAAATAAATAATTCCTTTCCTTTTCACCAATCTCTGGCATTGAGAGACCAGAGGGCAAGGCGAACCTAGTACAGAGTAGGGGACTCCTGGAGCACAAAGGTGGGTCCATTTGGTAATAGTATATCATTCGCTTCCCCGCCCTCGGGTCTGGTCTGTAACACCATTATTTCATGTTTTTTCCACAGCTATGACTAGAGTAAGCAAAACTGTTATTAAAATTTTAACTTTCATATAAGGCCTCATATTCCCAGGATTATTTTGAAAATTAAAGCAATAGATTCATTCTCATTTTTGTTAAAAGGAAATATGCCAGTGATTGTAGCAACTATTAGAGTACTCTTTTTCCGATATTATTACTCTTCTTCCATTTTGTATTCTTAAATAGAAAACAATTATATACTCAGTAGTCCTTATGTAGTAGGCAGTGAGATAGGGTTGAGCAGAGCAGGAATGATAGGCCAGGTGCAGAGGGTAACCAGGGTGGAGAGTCCTGGGTGCCTATAAGCCCTTGCATGGCCACTCCCTTAAGCATGAACCCCTTCAGATGACATCTAGACCTCAGTTGTGTTTCAGCTCCAGACCCAGAAAAGCAGTAAGGCCAGGCGGAGTGACCAGGACGGACATCGGGACCAGCTGCAATGACTATTGACCCTCCCCTGGTGCCAACCAATCACTGGTGACCATGACCCTGAGAAGGCACACCTGGGAAAGCTGATGAATATTCTATTGAGTTTTTCCCCTGAGACCTCAGATAAAAGCTCTCAGGATGCTGGACCCAGCTTGGCTTGCTCTATGGAGGACCCCTTTCTTTCCCCGGGGCTCTCTTTCTCTTTCTTTGTCTCTCCCCCACCAGTAAGCATGCTCAAACCTCTCCTGTCTTTCATCCCTCAAGACATCTCTCTCTCTCTCTCTCTCTCTCTCTCTATCTCTATCTCTCTATCTCACTCTCTCTTTCTCTCCTAAGTTCCAAGAGCCTTTCTTTTGCTGTAACTTGTTTCCTGAGCCCATTTCTTCTGCAGCTCACTTCTACCTCTGTGACTTGCTAAATAAACTTTCTCTTATAATGTGAATCTTGGCTCTGAATTCTTCCCTTCGCTAGAACTGAAGAACTGAGGCTCCTGACCTGAGGTTACACCTGATGCCATTTTTCCACCACAAGCATTTATATAAATTTTTGCTTAGGAATTATTAGAGTATGCACAGAGATTTTTTTTTAACTGAGCTAATAAAAAGAAATGTAGCTTTATTGTTTCATTACCAGGACCTAAAATCTGCATCAACACATATTTCCAGCAAATCATCTCTCACATCTTTCTTTGCTGCAATTTTTTATCAGATTTTAATTTAGCTTTTTCACTAGCAGGTAAAAACAAATCTTCTTCCTTTTTGTGGGATCTGGCTAAGGTAAATTAAGAACAGCAAAGAATGCTCACTTTCTATAGCAATGTGAAAGACCAGCTTTCCTCCACCTCCAGGCTATAGAAAGGAAAGCTGAGACACATCAGGTAGAAAAATGTCTGTGGGAACTCCTTTATGAAGTTTGTCAAAGGGTTGTCTTCTTTTCCTGCCTTCTGTTTAAAGATGAGAAGGATTTCTGTCTCCCTCAATCAAGTAGGGTGGTACTCATTAACCTGACGTGTGTCCCTAGAAATTAGGTGGGCACAACATCTACTTGCTGCCTCAGATATAAACAATTTCAAAGCCTGGCTGGAGCTTCTACTATAAAAGAGAGACAAGAAGTCTGCAGTAGGAACAAGCCACTCTTCCACTGGCTTCTTGGGCAGAAGTGCTTGTTATTCAAGAGCCAGGTATGGCACCTGCAGAACTGAGCTAGAACTGAGTTATCTAGAAAGAAATTCCACATGCAAGGCCTGACTGGATGCCCAAAGTCAACTTAACAGAGAGGACCTTCTTGTGATGAAATCCAGGAGCTGAGGAAAAAATTATAAGTAACCATCCAGCTGGAGGAAGGTGTTACCTATGATGATGATGGTGTTGTAGAAGGTGACAGGTGGGGGGGGGTCTTTTGAGAATTCACAAAATTACCCCATCAGAAGGTAGCATTTGGGCATCTTACAGACAGAGGACTTTCAAGACAAATTCAGAGAGCATCATTCAAGTCAGAATGGTTTACCCCTGCTTGCAACTGTATAGGTACAAGCCAGGGAACTAGGTAATAGAGAAGATGATACAGACCAACAGTAGATCACTTTACACAGCTTTATCCCTACAAGCTTTGGTCCAAGCTCATCAGGCCTGTGGTATGAGAGAGGAACAAACTGTCAATCACATGAAAGAGTAAGGGTTTTATTTGGATTGGATTAAAATTTTTATACCTGAAAAAATAAGACTATTAATTAATTCCTGAGAAAGTAAAGAAAATTTAAGGCATCTGAGAAATGATATGCAGAAAAGATCATCTGAGCTGTGGGCTCTAGGAATGTTCCTTGTGTGGGTTATATAGGCCCTCCTGATGTAATTGAGTCTTGATTGGTATTAGCTTATTCATGCATGGGATTGACTCTCAGGCTGGATGACTGAGGATCAACCCTGACCACAGTGCACGAGCTGCTCTGCAGGTGCTGACCACACAAAGAAGAATTCACCTTAGCCTGTGAAGTTAATTGGATCCTGTTCTGATATTATCTGAAGCTGGCCTCTGGGTGTGTAGATTCTGGGTCCTCTTGAGAGGGACTCTGGTGCAGAAGAATGTCAGGTGTTGCCTGTGACGGGCCCTCATCAACCTGTTTGAAGGTTACAAAGTGATCCACAGTTTGTGGCTGTCTCTGCTGGGACCTGAATATGTGTGGGAGGGGCCGTAGATGTGTACTAAGGTTGCCTTTTATTAGCACCAGGCCAGGGACAGGTCAGCAAAAGTCCCAAGGCACCTGGGGAATCATCACTACACTGAAAATAATTAACATAATCAACTCCAAAAGTTTTCTTATGACACATCCATCCCTCCTACCCTTTTTGACCTTCTCTTCTGTCTCTAGACTAATATACTTTCAGTCACATAAATTAACTTGCAATTTATATAAATGGAATCATATAGTACATTCTTGTTTTGTCTGATTCCTTATACATAGCATAATTTGGGATAGATTCACTCATAACTTTGCATGTATCAATTATGTATTCCCTTTTATTACTGACATATTTCCTTGTGTGCATATACCACACATTGGTTATCTATTTGTCTGTTGATGAAAATGTAGGTTATTTCTAGTTTGGGGTTATTGCAAATAAAACTTCTATGAGCATTTTTGTACATCTTTGTATAAATATATATTTTAATTTCTCTTTGATAAGTGCCTAGGAGTGGACAAAAGTACCTTATGATATGCATCTGCCTACTGGCTGCCAAAGATTACAAAGAGAAAATCTTAAAAGCAGCAAGAAAAAGACAGTTATTTACCTACAAGAGAGTTCCCATTAAGACTTACAGCTGATTTCTCAACAGAAACATTTCAGGCCAGAAGGGATTAACATGAAATATTCAAAATGATGAAAAGCAAGGACCTACATTGAAGACTACTTTACCCAGCAAGGCTATTATTTATAATTGAAGGAGAAATAAAGAGCTTCCCAGAAAGAAAAAGCTAAAGGAGTTTGTTACCACCAAACCAGTATTACAAGAGGGGAGAAAAAGAAGAAGATGGGGAAGAAAAAACAGGAACATGGTTTTAAAAAAAAGTCAGTAAATTCATACTTATCAATAATCTCTTAAAAGTAAATAAATCCCTACCTACCTACATACATGCATACATACATACTTAGGAGTGGAATGGCTTGATAATATACCAGGTGTATTTTATTTTTATTTTTTAAAGAAAATGCTGGATTGTTTTCCAAAGTGGCTATACTACCTTGCATTGCCAATAGCTGTATGAAAAATTTAATTCCTCCATATCCTGGTCAGTACTTAGTATGGACAATCTTTTTCATTCCAACCATTCTAATATGTACCCTAGGGATAATGCAGAGTGGTTTTAATATGAATTTCTCTAATAATGCATAATATTGAGCTTTCCTATTCATATGTCTTCTCTGGTGAAATATCTGTTCAAGTTTTTTTCCATTTTGTTAGGGGTATTTTTTTATTTGTTTTCTTATTAGTGAGTTTGAAAGTTCTTTTTTACATTCTGAATATAATTCCTTTACTTGATTTATAATTTGAAAATACTTTCTTCCAATATTTTGCTTGTCTCTCAATTCTGTTATTAATACTTTTAAAGAGCAGAAGATTTTAATTTGGATGAAGTATAACTCATCATTTTTTCTCTTATGGTTATACTTCCAGTGATCTAAGAAATTTTTGCTATCCCTGGTCACAAAGATTTTTCTCCTCTGTTTTCTTCTAGGAGTTTCATTTATATATCCACTTGGATAGAATTGACATCTTAACAATATTGAGACTTTGGACTAATGGAAAAAGACCATTTATTTAGACTTTTAAAAAATGTCCCAGTAATCTTGTATAGATTTCAGTTTATACACAGACCTTGCACATTTTATCAGATTTATACTGATCTGGCTAAGAAACAACACAAATCTGAAAATAAGTTTTCTGAGACATGAGAAGTATAGGCTTCACTACACAGAAAAAGCAAGGAGCCACTCTTAA
>VMDR010026672.1:0-13915 GCA_007922815.1 Macrotus californicus
CTGAAGGGACTGTATTGCTTGGGAAACCAAAGAGAATTGGTGAACATTTGATCTAGTGTCCCAGATCACATCCTTTAAGTTTTCTTGCCTTCCAAATCTAGTAACTAAGGAGGTGGGAGAAAGAATAAGAGAGGAAGGAAGGGAGAGAAAGACGGAGAAGGAGAGAAAGAAACCAGACCGAGAAAGAGGGAGAGAGATGAGCGGGGATCCGCCAGAGCAAGGATTGACCACCAAGCCACGCCCCTGTTTCCCAGGTAACGGCGTAAACAGACTTCCACCTGCTCTGGCTCAGTAAACTCGCTGGGTGTTATGTGGTAGGCAGGGAGCCGTGGAGAGCCTTGGGGAAGCCTCCATGTGCTCTGTCGTGAGAGTGGCGTCCCCCAAAGATTTGGGACCCCCGAAGGAATTGGGAACTTCCCTCGAGCCGGGAACAGTAGAGATGAGTGCTGTTGGAGGAATGAGGGTCTGAGAGGAAATCTCCCCTAAGCGTGGAGGTCTGTGTAACCCACGAAGGAAAGGACGACTTAGGAGAGAGGAGGGTCTTCATGGGAACAAAATCTTCCACGGAGTTGGGGTTCAGAGTGGGATTAGGAAAAGAAGATTCCCCATCGAGGGAGAGCCGTTTGGTTAGAAATAAATATTAGGAAAAGATGGCATCATCAGAATCTCCATTGAACGAGGAGCTTGAAATGAGAGTAAAGAGACAGAATATTTCTGGGACCCTCATGGGGAGGAGTAACTTAGGAGTCAACAGGGTCTCAGCCTCACAGGAAACAAACCCTTCTCTGGGTATGTTGCCAAAAAGAGTGAGTTTAGAAAATGAGCGTCTTCCGGGAAGGATAACGCGGCCTGCCTTGGGCACGGTATGTGAAAGTCCACAGGCTCTAGGGAGCGGGAGAGGTCCTGTGGCTGGTGCCTCTGAAGGGCTAGGGTATTCAGTGGAGAAGCAGCCGGCTTTGGGTGTGGAACCTAGCCAGGAACCAGAGAAAGAGTGGATCTGTGAGGTGATGAAGCCCAGTGCAGAGATGAAGCCTTCCGTGGAGGTGGACATTGGGCTGCCCCAACCAGAGGAGTCAGATGAAATGAATACAAAACCCCAAATGGGCTTGGTGATAGAAGCTCCTGAGTGCCAGTTTGCCCAACAACCTGAATATGAAACGGAGGCTGAAAACATTGAACCAGGAGTGGAACCTCCAGATCACATCAGACCTATCTACTCTGGGAAATTTGTTGATCGAATGCCTTGCTGGACGAGTGTAAGTTTTGTTTTTTTTAGCATTTTCCCTGGGAACTATGTATAGCCATATCTTTATAGAAATGTTAAACTGATGAGACTTGTTTGGGCATGTGGAGTCAAATTGCAAAGATTTGATTGGGATTCTGATATTCCTTGTCCCATTGGACTCTTTCCAGCTGTTATTTCATCCAGTCTCCTCTGATTCTGTGCCTTCCTTCCTTGATGTCAGCTTTGTTTTCTGTGCACACCGGTGGTTCCTCTTGATTTCTTCCTGTGACCTTCATTTCAGTCCTCAGTCTGCATTTTTCAACCCTCTCACTGAGATACATGTTGTATCCTAATATTCATGTCCATTCATCATTTATTCTGTGAGTTATTCATTATTTTAGCAAAGACTTGTGGTGGTAACTATGCTGGGTACAGGACAATATGAAGTGAAAAGCACAACATCCCTACCCTCTAGGGTTAGGCAGTCACTCCAATACTTGGAGGCAGCTAACTAAACAAATTTAAATTTCAAAATGAATAGGAAATGAATGTGATTCTTCCTTAATAGAAGTATACCTCTAGGCCCAGAGCACAGCAGAAATATTGGACAGCTGTGTGTGGAGGAGATGGGAAAGGCTTCACAAAGCAAGTACTGTTTGAGTTAATCTTGAAAGGTGTCAATATTTGTCAAATGGAAAAAAAGGTTAGAGCATCTTGGGCAAAGAAAGGTGTAGAGCATGACCAAAGCTTCTTGTGTTTGGGAGAGATAAGCAATTCTGTTTAGCCAACACGGTGTTAAGAGCTGAAGATGAAGAACTAGGTGGAGGAAAATCTTAAAGGTCCAAAATGCAGGGGGAAACATATGGGTACAGAAACAATGGTGGATGTTAATTAGAAAAGAAAGAAATTTTTTTAAAAAAGAAAAGAAAGAAAGAAAATTTCCTTGTGGAAAGATAATTCTGCTATCAGTAGTAATGATGGGCTGGTTGGAAGGGGAGGGATTTTGGGTGACAGGAAAAAATTAGAAGTCTACTGCAGAATAATGTCTGCCTGAAATTAATGTAGAGTTGGAAAGAATAGAGAGGAGTGTGCAGCTTTTGAGAGCTTTTTAGGAGATGATATTGTTACCAATTGTGATCCACTTGTGGTTCTATGTGGTGAGAGAGGGTAGTTGATGGGTGACTTAGGAGTTCCTAGATTGATGATGATCTCTTCCATTTTGGTGGCAGATAACTATCTGGGGTTGGCAATCCTGAGTTTGAAATATCTACAGGATTAGATGAAGAAGCCAAGGAGATATTGGTAACGAGAGACAATTGGAGCCACATGTGGGATAAAAGAAGCAGGTCTAGGCAAGAACCTTGGGTAACATTTATGAGGTAGTCAGAGAAGGAAATGTCAGCTAGGTGAGTTCCTGAGGAAAAGGATTTTATCTTATTTTTATGTAGCTTCCTGGCATATCACAATGCCTGGCATATAGTGGTTGTTTGGTAAATATTTATTTGATAAATTGAAGGAAGCCTGGATGATTAAATGGGAGAAAGATCAGAGAAGAAAGAGGTGAGTCTGAAAGAGTGGTATTGAAAAATATAAATGAAGCATAGTTAAGATATTCTGAGAATAAAAGATTCCACACACTGAGATTTGAGAATTCAATTCAGCTAAATAATCACAGGGATTCTGTAGAATTTTGTCTGTGTGTATAGACTTTTTTGTTCCTCTTGGGACTCAGGGTATCTTTGACCCACTTTGCTTTCTGGTCCTCAGTTTGGATTTCTCCAGCCACTCTCTTCTCATTTGACCACATCTGCTTCTCCTTTCTGGATTGGTTCTGCAGTCTATGGCTTCAGGCCTGACACACTCAAGCAGATAAGAGCTTCCGGTTTCCAAAAGGAGCCTTTCTAAAACCTCTGCTTCCTCCTACCTCTCACAGCTACCTTCTGCAACGTGTGATAGCACAAAGAAGGGAGTCCAGGAGAAAGTGACTAGCAGTGTTAAAACATCTCCAGTAGGATAAATAAGATTAATTAGTTTTGGATAGTAAGGAAATTAGCAACATTATTAGAATGGCATAATGGAGGGAGAATTCAGATTCTATGAACATCTTTATGCATATTTCTTTTTGTGTCTTGAGCGATTTCCTTAGGACAGAGTTTCAACAGAAGCCAAAAGATGGCTAGTTCCTGTGGCCAAATCCCTTCCTAAAAGACTATACCACTAAATTTTAAAAATTGATAATGATTTATTAGGCATTGTTTTAATTCACATTTATTTGATTTATAATGAGATTGACAGTTGCTATAGATGTTTATTTTTTTCTTATTCTTATATCTGATCATCTTGCTGAACTCTTATTAGTCTTGTCCATGTAAGAAATGTCCAAATCTGTAGAGTTTATTTGAGTCAAACTGACATATGGTGGGGAGAAATATGCTCCTGACAATAACAGTTTTGCAGCTTCTTTTATGCATTTGAAATTAAAGCAGAATTGCATGGAGGTGAGGAGTGGATTACAGGATAGTTAAGACTGTGTGTTCTCTTGAGGGTTACACCCCTTTGGAGGAGGGGTATTACTTCTGGTATTTCTTTTTTTTTTAAGATTTTATTTATTTACTTTTAGAGAGAAGGGAAGGGAGGGAGGCAGAGAGGGAGAGAAACATCAATGTCTGAGAGAGATTTATCAATTGATTGCCTCTTGCTCACCCCCAACTGGGGATCTGGCCCATAACCCACACATGTGCCCTGATGGGGAATCAAACCAGTGACCTTTCAGTTCTCAGGCTGGCACTCAGTCCAATGAGCCACATCAACCAAGGTGACTTCTAGTATTTCAAAGGTGTCTTAACCTAGATATGCTAGAACAATCAACAAGGCTGGCAAAAAAGAATTTATAGGCCTGGGACATGACTACCCACTATGACCGACCCTGTTAGGTCACTTTTGATAGAACCCCCATTTTTTTGTCAACCGTCTTAATTGCTTATCATTATTTCTTTTGGATTTTCTAGGTAAACAATCATATTGACACTTTTGTCTTTCTCTCTTTAGTACCTACACCTCATTTCTGTTTTATATATCATTGCATTGCCTATGATCAATAATATGATATTGAAAGTAAGGTCTCTTTCCTGACTTTAATGGGAATAATTCTAATGCTTCCTTATTGAATATTATTTTTTTTGCTGAAGATTTCTGATATATCAAGTTAGGGACACCTATATCCACTCCCAGTTTGCTAAGAATGTTTACAAATCAGGAATAGACCTTGAGCTACAGAAAGTTGTCTCATATTTCACATCTCCGGATTGAAATGATTAGTTTTCTAATAGTGAACCATTCTTTATATTTCTGGGTTAAGCCCGACTTGACTGGGTTATATTATTATTATTATTATATATTCCTAGATTTGATTTGCCAGTATTTTAGTAGGATTTTTGCATTATGATCCTATGTATGATTGGACCATGGTTTTCCTTTATGTGCTATTTCTCTCTGAGTTTGATATTAAGGTAATGCTAGTATATACAAAAAATTGGGAAGATCCCCATCTTTTCAATTTTATTTATGCTTGCAATAATTTTTATATTATGTGTATATACTACTTGTAGGCTTCATAGAACTCATAACTGAAAAGGGAAGGGCAGGAGATCCTCCAACATCCTGACCAAGGGATGGGTTGGTGAAGTATTTGATGGCCCTAAGTTCATCTAATCTTAGAGGAGGGAGTGCATTTGAGTGAAGTCAAAGCCCAGTTTCAAACATGACTGTGAGGAGAGTTCACATGGAAGTTCCCATTGTGAAGAGCCTGCTAAAATCAATCCCTGAGGACAACTGCTTTGCAGCAGGGTACATTCATGGAATTGGGGAGCTCATTCCAATGAGAGGCCTATCTGATGTTGGGAGAAGGGAAGCAGGTACATCTCATTGTAAGGACACTCTTCCTATGGTTTGAAGTTGCTGCCCAAGTTGGTGTCGAGCTGCAAGGGAAAATCTGCTCTGATGGATTTATGAGGCCCTGTTGGTCCTGCTAGTCCTTTTAGTAAAACAGTCTGGTATAGCAACATGGATCTGTATTCAGGAAAAGTCTCCAGGAAATAGTGGCCTGAGGGGAGATTTTTGGAGTATCCTTTGAGGACTAAAAAGAGTCTGGTAAAAAATGTTCTTTATTTGTGAAAGCCTGGTAGCCTTTGAAAGGGCCCTTGGTGGACATCAAAATCTCTATAATGCTCATCTCTTCAAGAAATCTTGAGACAGTCCTTTGATCTCCATTAATGTACTGACTCTGGCAGAAACCCTGGGTCATTCAGAAAAAACAACTGAACCTTACAAAGAACATTGGTAAATGGTATTGAGCATTGAAGTACAAAGAGGAAGAAGGAAGAAGAGGTTCAAAGAAAGGTTAAGAAATTATAATGTCTACAATGACTAGAGATTAGATTAGGCACTGTGTCCACAAAGATGAAAAATGATATGGTGTCTGCTTTCAAAGAACTTAGAGTCTAGAGAGTCGAGACCAATAAAGCAATGATTTTATAATATGGTAAAAGTCATGCAAAAGCATGACTTTTTTTTTCTTGTTCTATACTAAGGGAACTTGATAGCTATTTGGAGAATGGGTGGAAGCAAAGGAGTCACCCACTGGTAATTCTTGTGAGAACTTGCTAGTTATGCAAGCCCTGGTATTGGTGGGGAAAGGTGCAGAATTTTATTTTATCTGAATTTGCAAAGAGCCAAACTGCAGAATTCTGAGAAGTGGGTGGTTTCATTTGCTTAATGGGTTCAAGGCCTTCTGGGCAGAAAGAAATTGATGCTATCACACCTAATGTTTTCTCTGAGATATTCAGAATTAGGGGTATCTATGGGTAAAACACGGTGTTCTTGGCCAAGGCCCAGTGTGAGGATGGGACCATAATACTAAACCACACTGAGTTTGGAGAGTAGAAGATGACATAATGATTAGGGGTTGGTGGTTCTTCAGCAGCTAAAAATGCTTTTGTATTGACCTTCGTAAGTCGACTTCAATCTTAGAAGCTAATCATGTGAGAAGTAAAATAGGTCACCAGAAGCTGTAACATTGGGGGCTAATGAGGAGGTGGCCGTGTGAGGAGGCACTGGTGTGGTTAGGAACTGAACAAAGGATGTGGCTGAGCAAGGAGGAAGTGCGGTGGGAATCTGGTTGCATACAGAGGCCTAAGCAGAAAAGTAAATATATAGAGGACATTTGGAGCTAGGTTTCTCAATGATGGGGAGAAAACCTCCAAATATGAGAAGAAGAATAGAAGTAATTCTTCTGTGTAGTATAGTAATCGGAGGTGTTGGTGGAAACACATGCTATGTCTATCTCTATGTCTCTGTTTCTGTCTATGTGTATGCCTGTGTTCATGTCAAAACCCATATGTGTGTATCTACACACAGTGAACTAAACAAAACACTATGGAACTGATACAGATTTCTGCATACATGCATATGTTTCCTAACTCTGTCTTCTCAGAGGACCCAGAAACCGTGTATTTCTAGTAACAACGAGTATACCAAAACACAGATCTGATTTCTAAATATCATTCTCTATTAGAAGGAATCAGGACTCTTTGGGGCAATGGCTGACTTTAGGGCTGGTACAGTCCGTATTTCAACTTGGAATACCTTTGAGAGCCAAAAAGAAAATTTTCAAAGAATAATACAGGTAGGTCAAAGAGGCATAGGGACAAGCTTGAAGAGGCTGCCGATGGCCCAAACTGTTATACTTTGAGCATTGAATAAAATTACTATTTAATAAAATAGGAATCCGTGAACCTATACTGATAAACATACAGGAAGGATTGAATAAATGACAAGAAAAGAATGCTTCCTTGCAGCATAATGCCAAGTAATACTGGAGATGGAATGATGGAGTTAGAAAGTCACTATTTGGCAACAATCTAGCACTAACGATTTTGATAAGAGTCATCAATGGTAGGTAAAAGTTTAATGACAAACTGGGTATTTACAGAGAATGATTATTAATTACAAAGGAAAGATAATTTTATGCTGGAGAAAGCTGGCAGACCTTACCTTCCTTTAGAGATCAAAGTTAACATTACTAGTAACAGGACAAATTGAGTGTGTGATCCCTGATAGAGCAGCACAGCACTGTTTCTGTGATGTCCTTGACAAACATGTGTAACTTTGATAAGAAAACACTAGACATTTTATAAAAGAATTAACCTATATTCAAAAAATGACAAGGTCATGGGAAACAAAGAAGTATTAAGAACTGTTCCTGACTGGAAGACATGACAAATATGTGCTATGCACAGGTGGTGGCTGTGGAGGTGTCTGGCTCATTTCCCTTTAAGAAGAATGCTATGGAGAGTGTACCTGATTTCATGCCCACCTGTTGCCTCCATGGATTTACCTACCCCAGCATTTACAAGTCCTACAACAGACTCAGAGCTACTGATCATCTTTGTTGAGCCTAACTTTTTAATAGGATCAGACTCCAGCTTGAAACGGAGGAGTCAAAACAAGGTAACAGAAAATATTTACACAAATACAGTAGGAACAGAGGAAAATGTAAACATAAAAGATAACCTGAGAGATAAAAGATGTTGCATCCATAAATCAAGACTGGAACTTTTAGAAGAACAGCCAGAGAAGAAAAGAACTATTTAGAACTTCTGAAACCAGAAAAGCCGGCATTCATGCTGCCTGTCACTACCAGAACCAAGAAGCAGAGACAGGGGTTGAATCTTTATGGGCGCTTTATTCAGATGGTCAGCAATCTGAGAAGACGGCAGGTTTGTGCCCTAACAGACGGTCTTAAATTCCATTTTAAACCAACCCATTTTATAAGGAGAAGAAAAGGGTAGGTTTGGAATTCAGGAAAAAAGTTATTCAGAGAAAAGCTGCAGCATTCTTTCATCTGTGTCCTGACTCCATCTGTGGAGTCTCGATGGCTCAGATACCATCTTGGTCGCTTACAGTCCATCCTCCTGGGGCACCAAGGTGGGACTGCCTATGGTCTCCAGGAGTCAAGGTGCATCATACCTTCAGTTCTGGAAACAATAGCTTGTTATATGCATTGTTTACAAAGCTTACTAACTATTATCTAAAATACGATTTTCCAACTCTTGAGGTCCCCATCACTTAAACATGATTATCTAAATAAAAATTCAAAAGGGCATTGGAGGATGAAATCAAAGATATTCCCCAGGCATTAAAACAAAAAGATAAGCAATAGTAGGAAAAGGGCACACCCTCTATGGAACCTGCCCGCACCCTTCTCTCTTGTACATACTCTCTGCCTTCTTTTCTCCTGAACTCTAAGGGCCCCTACAAGACTTGCAACCAGGGAAGCAGCGAGCAGCAGCAGAGGACTCTCCTTGTGGGCTCTATAACTTCCTTTTCTGAGTCCACACAGCTGCTGTTGTAGCCTGCTTGCTCTCTGCCTCCCCAAGGTTGTACTCCTTTCCCTTTAATAAATCTTGCCACTATTGCTTACAATCCTAAAAAAAAAAAATTAGGAAGCATTTGATTAATAGTAGTTTCAGAAAGAAAGATAAAATAAGGTGGAGAAAGTTATCAAAGAAATGCAGCAAAATGTCCTTGAATTGAAGGATACAAATCAAAATTGCAAGGAGTTAATTGAGGATCAAACCAAATGAAAGAGAAAAGAAGACCCATACTACAAAATTATTGTGAAATTTCCTTTTTTTTTAAATATTTTATTTATTTATTTAAGAGAGGGGAGGGGAGGGAGAAAGAGAGGGAGAGAAACATCAGTGTGTGTTTGTGGGGACCTGGCTGGCAATCCAGGCATGTGCCCTGACTGGGAACCGAACCAGTGATGCTTTGGTTCGCAGGCCAGTGCTCAATCCGCTGAACCATACCAGCCAGGGCTGAAATTTCTGATGAGATGATTCTAAATACTTCCATACGGGAGAAAAAGAGTCACGTTTGACGAAACACAATTCAGAACTGCATCATACTTCTCAACAGCAAGACCATCTTTTAAAGGACGTTGGCAAAATGATGTCAACATTCAAAAAGAAAATTATTTGCTCCCTTGAATTCTATACCTAGCCAAACTATTAACCATATGTAAGAGTAGAATAAAGACATTTTCAAGGATGTAAGGAATCAAAAATTGGCTTTTTATGCATTCTTTCTTAGGAAATGACTAAAGAATTTTCTTCAGTGAAATGGGGGAGTACACCCAAAGGAGGAATAGATGGGAGCAATGAGCAGCCTAGCTCTGAAGAGTGGCAGAGGGAAAATTCCCAGGACAAGACCTCTGCACCAGATCTAAAGAGCAACCAGCTGAGATTGAAGACTACTAGCTGCCTTGAAATGATAAAGGGGAAATAGACAAGAAATGTATTTCTGGGAATGAACAGTTATAATCTTGGCCTTGGACAAAGAAGGACAGATAAGATCCAAGTTAGAATTTAGTGAACAAAGAACATTCACTGGGCCATGAATGACAGGTTTTCACTTGCCAAAAGTTCCGATGTTCATGGAAATATACCCACCCACAAACACAGCCACACATAGTCAGAATTACATAACATTTTATCTTGAGTTTAGCTTGAACACAGCCATGGTCCCATTGTACTGATAGGAAGTCTAACAAGGTTATTTCTGAAAGCTGAATCCCTCAGCTTTTCACAGAGCTCCTGTAATTGGATTACAACACTAGCACTGTAAAAATATGCTTACATATATACTTGACATCTAATGTTTATATTATATATCAAGATTGCTTTAGATTTGCAATTTGTTCTTACTTTTTCCCTTAATCATGTTAAATAGCTGAAAGTAACTTTTGTAGCATTAGGAGCATAGGCCAAGTTTGAAATAAATTTCATTCTTCAAAATGTTCCCCATAAACTCCCCTCCCTTACTCTACCCGCCATGATCAACTATGTTTTTTTCCCCCTTTAGGCAGGGAAAATTCCTCCAATTGGATACAGAGTTGCAGACTGCTTGACTGAAAATCTTCCCAGGGTGAGCATTTTTAATATGCATTTGTGTTTATATTTTTGTCTTGCACGTGAACATTAGAAGATAGACAACTCTCAACATTCTTTATGAAAGTTGTTCAAATGTAATTCATTGGATATGGATTTGTATTCTTTACTGTATTTTTAAAAAGATTTTGTTTATTTATTTTTAGAGAGAGGAAGGGAGGGAGAAAGAGAGGGAGCGAAACATTGATGTGCAAGAGATACATCAATCAGTTGTCTCTCACATGGCCCTAACTGGGGACGTGTCCCGCAACCCAGGCATGTGCCCTGATTGGGACCCTTTGGTTCATAAGCCAGCACTCAATCCACTGAGCCACACCAGCCAGGGTTCTTCAGTGTATTTTGAGAACTTTTGTTGATTTTGTTCAAGGAAGTGAAAATTCCAGTTCTATAATTTCCTCTGATTTTTAGAGAGAGGGAGAAGGAAGGAGAAAGAGAGGGAGAGAAACATTGATGTGTGAGAGAAACATCAATGTGTGAGAGAAGCATCCATTGGTGCCTCTCACATGCCCCCAATTGGGGACCTGGCCCATAATCCAGGAATGAGCCCTGAATGGGAATCAAACCAGCGACCTATCAGTTTGCAGGCCTGCACTCAATCCACTTAGCCACAGTAGTCAGGGCTAAATATAACTTTTAAAATAAATTATTTCCATAAAAAATTTTTCAGAAAATTTCATTATTTGGAGGGATAGGTCCCCATGTGCTTGCTATACACATGCAATAAAGGGTGTTCATTGAATGGTATAGATCAGCAATTTTCAACATTTTTCATCTCATGGCACACATAAACTAATTACTAAAATTCTGCAGCACACCACAAAATATATATATTTTTTGCCAATCTGACAAAATAGGTATAATTTTGATTCATTCACATTGGAAGGCTATAGTTGCGTTGTCTGTTGTCATTTTTTTATTTGACGATTTAAGGGAAAACAGGTCAGTGCCCTGACTAAATAGTCAGATACTGCATGCTTTAAAAATTCTTGCAGTAGAGCAGTTGAAAATCTCTGGTATAGATCATTCCTAATATTTTAAAAACTGTATTTAATTCTATTTTCTTGTCTCACTGTTTGCAGCTAATTACTCCACCTGAGGCAAAAAAATTTTTCAACTTCAGATATCCACCTGCTGGAGCTGAGAGAATATTTTATGGAAGAGCAAATGATCCTCAAATTTCACCTTATTTAACACATGGAATAAGTACTAAAACTTCAGTACCGGTACCTTTTTTTCTTCATTTCCATGTATATTACTACTAACTTACCAAGATAAAAATGCAAAAATGAGGAATTAGTGAAATCACAGTTCCAATCTCCTTTTCACCCTTAATCTTGAGCACTTAAAGAAAAAAACTGTCTCTCCTTTTCCCTCCTCTTCTCCCCAGGAGTGTTACCTTTACCTTTCTCTCTCCTAAGCTACAAGGGCCTTCCTTTTGCCTCTTTAACTTGTTTGCTGATCCCATTTCTTCTACAACTCACTTCTACTTTAGCGACTCTCTAAGTAAACTTTCTTTTATAGATTGAAAAAAAAGAAATCAGGAAGTGCCAGAATGCTTAGATACATTATACATTGAATGAGTGGAGATGGGGCCTGAGTGTTATTTGCTGTTCATTGAATAGACAGTCTAAATTCAGAAGAAAGCTTGTGGAAGTCATATGGTTCTTCTGCTTGTCCTTCCTACTTAAAAAAAAAAAAAATTACTTGTATTTAGAGTGAGGGGAAGGGAGGGAAAAAGAGAGGGAGAGAAACATCAATTGGTTGCCTATTATAGGCCCCCAACTGGGAACCTGGCTTACAATCCAGGCATGTGTCCTTACCGGAACTGAACCAGAGACCTTTTGATTCACAGGGTGCCACTCAGTCCAGTGAACCACACAAGCCAGGCCATTCCCATGTTTCTGGGATATTGAAGTCAAGTACCTGGGAGCTCCTCTCATAAATCTTTTAACTCCTTTTAACACCTTTAACCCCTTTGAAAGTTCATGTTTAAGCATGTGTAACCTTCATAGTCCCAGCTGGGACAGTTCTTTGAAAGAGCAAAGCAATGATGCGGACTTATTTTTCTGTAATCATATTTTCTTCTCTCTAGCTGTTAATTAGAGTGTCAGCTTTCAGATTTTTACTTCTTTTTGTTCTTACATCAGTGCTTTGTATGATTTCTTTAGGCAAATCTATTGATAAACCCACAGCCTATTACAACATTTCAACAGAAAATTAAAGATAAAAAGGAATCAATATATTTTAGTAACCAACGAGCACCATTAGGAAAATCTCATGATCAATCGCCAGGATTACCGAAAGGCCTGGATGTACTCAATACAACATTTGGGACGGCAGTCGTCAGAGGTAGTAAAAAAAAATAAGGGAATAGGAGGGATGGTAAAATAATTCCTAGAAAATTGGATTAAATATCCCATTGGAGTGGTGTTTGGTGGTGGTGCCAATGATGACTGAAGAAGGAAAGACAGGATCATAGTGACCAAGTTACTCTTAGACCCAGAATCCTTAAAGTCTATGTGAGCCAGGAGGTAAAAATTCGAGCTTTGGAGTGCAGATTTGGTGAACAGATTAGAAATGGTATAAGGATAGGAAAGAGAGTCAGAAAAGTTGACTCTGGGACCAGCTCGGGAAGGCTGCAGTTCCTTCGCCCTGGATGTCCTTCCCCCTGGTTTTTATTTCCACCTGTGTCCCTGGCGTATTCACTATTCACAACTTTTAGCTCTTTTTCATGTGGTTATAGGAGGGTGTGAGTACCCAACTCTTAGCTTTTTATGAAACTCTTTCATAAAATAGACCGTGGAACAAATGCATTTGGCAAAGGCGGCACCTCCTTCCCCTCATCTTGATCTGCAGTCTCCCCGCGTGTTACCCAAATAGAGGCAGTGTACTGAGCAGACTTGGGCTCTCATTTTGTGAGGGTGTGGAGCACGTCATTCAACAAACAACGATGTATCATTTAATTGGTCACAGGCCATTATTTCTTCTGAAGTCTAGCCTCCTGCCATGTCATTGGGTGCCTTTCTTTACACGTTTCTCACATTTATCTTCTACTGTCCTTTTCAGGTCTCTCCCCCGTCTCCAGGGCCTTACGAGAGACCTCACATTCTATCTTTGTCCTGCGGAGAAATTCAGTTCTCTTTGTCTTTCTGCACCCAGTAAGGCTCTGTGCCAGGACTTTTTTCACCAAAAAGTCTATTGGATTATTTTCCTTAACATAGTAACATCCACCCTGGAGATAGATTACGCCTGTCTCTTGGAATGCACAATCTGCAGAAGTGCTGTATTGTATCAGCTCTTAAATTAAAAAGGGAAACATGGGAAGTATGTTTTAGAACAGATAAAAAATATTTTTATTTCTCTTTAATAGGATTGCAAATTGTATTTATGTAGACATGACATTACAGCATTACAGTAATTAATTTCATAAGTGTGTCTATGATTAGTTCATGTAATAAGAAAAGTTCTGTCTAGGTGTACTTCATTGAAATATATAATAGAAAGAGTGCTCCAAAATTTGTATATATGTATTTATATGTATAGTGGTTCATCTATCAGAAAGAAGTACTGCTTTACAGCATTTTACAGGATTATTTTGAGTAGGACCACCTTCTGGTGTTCTTAACTGTTTACAGACCTCAGTTCTTGGCAAAAGTTCAAAAGAAAGAAAAGCTGTTAGGTT
>VMDR010026673.1:0-13907 GCA_007922815.1 Macrotus californicus
GACATACTTTGAACTTGCAATGGTGAAAAATGTTATTAGTTAACATATTTCTTGAATTAATTCCAAATTCATAATTTAGATTGGAAAAGAAAAAGGTTGACATTATTTCTGCAACTTACTACTTCCCTTTAAAGTTTTTGACCAGATATATCCAGTCTGTCTACATGGCTTATGTAAATAAACCTGGAATTTATACACATATGGGCCATGACTGACTGAACAATTTGGGTAGGCACATAAGAAGTTTCTTATCTGTGTAATTAACTGATCAATATTTCCATAAATATTCCTCAAAATTTGTTGTTAATGCAAAACCAAGGTGCAAATTCAGGGAAAGCAAGGACATATTTGGGGGTGCATCTGATAGTCTGGAGCTCTTCCAGAAGAGAATGTCTCATCTCTGCCTAGTGTTGACCCATATCCTTAAGTCATCGGTACCATTTGGTACTGAATAAAACTTGTGATTCAGGCGAGCCTGCTTTGACAATTCAGCCCTGTGTTAGCACACACATATTTCCAACGTATTTTATCAGAAACTGTAAATTACCTGTAAGCGAACCATCGACATCGATCAGTACCACTTCATGTTCCCATCGAAAGCCAGCCTTGTTTGGTGTGTGAAAATACTGGATGTCAACAAACTTTGCACTCCAACCTCCACATCTCTCATTACAAACTCCAGTGATGGATGTCACTCCCAAAGCCACACAGCTGGGACGGTCAAAGTTCATAAAGTGTACGGAAGATACAGTCAAGCCTTCACTAAATGGGAGAACCAGGCCTCTTGTGGTACAAAATGCAGACCCCATTCTCAGGTCATCAAGATGACCGACGATTTTGGCATTCTTAATCACTGCTCCATTGGTTTCACCCCATCCTCCAACATAAGCAGCCAGGATTCTCTTGGTTTCAATTCCAGCCTCATAATTATTTACCATCACGAAATTATGGAACTGAAGGGCACCTCCGTTGACCCATTCAGCTCCTTTTTGACAATTCCAAGTAGTAAGTGAATTAAATACTGCAGGCACGGGCACTGTAGAAGTACAAGATCCTGTTTCCATGGGGAAATACTCTTCAAATATCCACAGTCCAAACCAACCTTGAGAATGCACAGTGTTGTTAAAGAATTCTCCAAGAGGCACTCTTTTTTGGCAAATGTTTCGGTCATAGGATGGCCCATCAGGGTGGTTGTTCATTCGGTACCAAAAGCCAAAGTGGGTGCCCCCAGCAGCTGCATTGTGCCGAATGGTGTTGTTTGGGTTGGTTACCCAAAATGCCGCTGGGGTCACATCGTCATTCAGGAGACTAGTACTTTGCTGTACAAATACTGCCAAATTATACTGCAGGATATTGCCATGTTCAATACCGTCTTCTATAAAAAATGCTCCTCCCTTGATATCATATATAATATTCCTCTCAACCAGGAGATGATGTGTGTTATGGATAGTAACAGCTCTGTTATAAGTCTGGTGAATTGCACAGCCTCTTACATAAGATTTAAACTGTAAATCTCCCAGCAGGTGCCAATGTATTGGGTATCTCCCCAGCCGAAAGGCCTGGCCCGCATGGAATACCTGTCACACCCAAAAATCATGACTATTTAGTGATCCGCATAAACACAGAGTTTACCTAGCTCATATTTTCTTGTTCAAAAGTAATCTCCACCTTTATATAAATTATTTTGAATACATTTATATCTTCCATATTATTCATGTTTGCCATTAGAAAATATTTGGCCTCCAAGTCACCTTGTTTTATTCATTATATAATAACTCATACTCGTTACCAATGAATTAATGAATGAACAAAAGCCATTGTTAACTGTTCTGTTTTTCACCTCAGTCTATTATGAAACTTCTGTTGTTTAGCAAAATGAGACCTCTTAAAAGATTTCTTTTATTCTTCATTTTTATTCTTATATAATAAGAAGAAACACTTTTCGAATGCTTAGCATGTGCCTGATACTATACTGTCTTATGGTAGTCCTTACCACAATCCCAGTAGCTGCTATGGTGGAATGAGCGGCCAGAGGGGAAATAAAGGCAGGGCCCTCACCATTCCTCTCTAACAAAGAACTTAATAGAGGAGGCTAAAGCAAAAGAAGACATGTCTCACTGTTGATCCAGTAGTTCCGAGCCTGGTTCCATAAGGTTGCCAGGCATTCTGAACGACGGGACAGTATAGGAGTGGGGGGAGCCCTTGAAAGTCTGTGCTGTCATCTCCACTAGCTGGGGAAGGAGAGTACTGAGACTGTGGATTCATCCCAAGGCCTGGAAGGGAGAAGGGGAGGGGACTATAGTGCCCAAAGAAAAAAAACCCATAAAACTACTTTGGTTAACTGTCTGCCTCCTGTCCTGTCACATGTGCAAAATGAACAAATAAAATCTAAAGCAAGATAAGAGTTCAGGCTAACTGACCCCCACCCATACCTATGTTTGGGTAGTCACATCTCCCGGAGGGAGGTTGGCACCTTTACTCACCAATCAAAATGTAATTTCTTCACCACCACCCCACCAACTATATAAGTCCTCAGAACAAAGAACTCCATCCCTTGGCTTCTTGGCTCTTCTTGCCACAGGATGTTGGGGGTTATATAGGTCAGCCAGCCTCTGGCCACTGTCTTTTGGTCACCTGGCTTCTAGCCTTCTGGCCTCTGGCCACCTTAGCTTTTGCTTTCCTATTAGAACTTAGCACTAATAAACTTGGCTTGCATGCTAGTAGGCTTGCTGACCTGTAATTCTTTAGTGCATCAGTAAGAACTGAGTTTCTGGGAGTTTCTCCCATAACATAGCTACTCACCATTAACTTCATTTTACAGTCAAAGAAACTGAAGTTTAGAAAGGCTGAGTATCTTGTTCATGGTCATAAAGCTCATTTAAAATCAAGTAGGTCTGTTTCTAGAGTTGCTGCTCTTATTAACCACTCTGCAGTACTTTCTTTCAATAAGTCTGTAATCTAATAGTCTAATACTGTGGATGCCAGTGTGTGTGAGTGTGTGTGTCTGAGTGTGTGTGTATAAAGTATGATCCCAGGAGGTTTGGAAATAAAATACAAGGGCCCCTATTTCCATTCTTCATCCAAAAATACAAAATTAACCACTACTGATATTTAATATACAGATTGACCCTGGTGACCTCCTCAGTCTATATCTCAGGTGACACAAGTAACATATCCTAGGAGGAGGGGACTTTCACTAACACAGGTGCTGACTCTATCACCCTCAATGGTTTGTTTGCAGTCTAAGTGTGCCCAGTTTAATGGATTTTGGGGTTTTCCTATCCTTTCTTCTGGGAACCTTCCTTTTACTGAATACGTGATAAAAAAAATCTATGTTAAACTTTGATTATATAGACTGAACATAAATAAGATACAGAGGAGCTCCAAATCTCTTGGGGATAACTCGTATATTTATCAATGTACTTCTGGCCAAATAGAATCAATTGAGAATCTGCTATATGCCAAGCAATGTTCCAAGCTACAAAGGAATCAGCAGAAAACCAGTAAGATAAAAATCTCTCAACTAACTGAGTTATGTTCTAGAGGGATAAATCAAAAATAAATAAAAAGTAGTTTTAATGTTGAGAAAGCAGGGGTAAATAAAGGAAAACAGGGGTTTGGGAAGCAATTTCAAATGAAGATGTTGAGGAAAGTTCTCTATGAAGAGAAAACATTGGCAAGAGAGCTGAATGAATGAGTGCGAAACATGCAAATATTTGGTGGAGAAGCATTTCAAGCAAAATGAAGAGCAAGTGCAAAGAACCTGAGACAGGAATGTGTTCACATGGCCACAGGACACCAGGAGGCCTATGTGGTTTGCATGACATGAGCCAGGGGGAGAGTCACAGGAGACAAAGTCAGAGGCCTGCTGGGGGACAGATCACGTGGGGCCTATGGGAAACACTCAGACTTTGAGTTTTAGGTGTACTGTGAAGATGCTGAAGGGCTCTGAGCAGAGTATAACAAGACCTGATGTATATTTTTAAATTTTTACTTTGGCCATGGTGTGGAGATCCTACTGAAGCAAGGGTGGAAGCAGGGAGACCAGTTAGGAGAGAATCACAGAAGTCCAGGAGAGAGGTGACAGTGGTTTGGGTCAGGGATCAGTGGGAAGTGGGAGAAAAAGACAGTGGATTCAGAATGCATTATTTTGTGGGCAGAGTGCATAGAACTGGCTGATGAATTTGATGTGAAGGACAAGAAAAACAGAAACAAAATTTTGGCATGATTAAATGGGTGAATAACAATGTGTATTAAAACAGTGTGCCTCCTCTACTCAATTATAACTAGCACCTGGCATACAGCACGAACTTAGTGCACATCATTGCATGGGTAACCTTGGGCAAACCACTGTGATTTAATAATAAGGCTTCTTACCTCTACATATTCTATTCTTCCAGTGACCATGTTAGCACCAGGTGCAGGAGCATGAAACATAATGCAGCCTCCAAACTCATCACTTCCCATTTCTTCTCCAAACTTTCCTTGCAGACATGTCTGTGTAGCAAATTCACCTTTAAAAAACAAAAAAGAAAGAAAAACCAGGTCAAAATGCTCTAATTATATAAAGATTTATTCCCTTATAATTACATCTTTTTATTCACATAAAATTTTAATCTCATTCTGGAACAAAATTATTTGCATCCGCCTCATCTCCTTCCTTAGAGAGTAAGAAAGGTAAGTGTCTTTAGGGGCTCTTGTCTTGTTCACCTTTACATCCCGTAAACACTTACTACCGTATTTTTCAAAGATGCTAAATAAACATTTGCATGGTTGAATGCATACTGATAAAGGTATTTTGTCTTATTATCTCTGAAGCTTTTCCTCAAGATTTGGAGATTAACTTAATTAGTGCAATCTTGTACTTGGATAGCACTAGATATGCATCATCTCACTTAATTCCTATAACTGTAGTAAGTAAACAGAACAGGAAGTATTCTTATTTTAAACAGGATGAAACTAGGTTTAATGGGCATCTTGAGACTTGATGCAGATGAACTGGTGATGGGAATAAAGTAAAATGGACTAAGCATCAGCACGGGAGTCACTTACAATAGTCAGCAGGCTATTCAGGAAGTGGGGCCTGTGAGGCCCTTGCACACCTTGTGCCTCAGTTCTTGGAGCTGCTATTAAATTGCTAACCCTATTGCTAAACTCAGCCCAGGGCTGAGCCATAAACATCCAGGAACAAAAACTGCCATGTGGACACATGTGGACTTGACTTCTTCCTTTCTAGTTTCCGTCCTCCTGCATTTGCACATTGGAACTAACCAATCCACTAATCTAGCCAGCAATCCTTCGTTTGTAGGAAAGAATCACATGTTGTGGTTGTTGCCTTCCTAAACCCTACCTTTCTTTGTTCCCAGAGTGCTATCTGAATCTGTGTCTCTGGATGGCACTCCTTTTGCTCAAATTCATGATTTTGACTTTTTACTCCTTTCTGAACTTGGCTGACAATTAGAATTAGAATGTAGGTCATTTGACATTAAATCCAATGAGTTTTGCCTTCTTTTATACTTCCTATTGAAGAAAAAGCCATATCTAAGCTGTATGTTATTATTCAACTGCTTACAGGGTTAGTGACTATGTAAAATATTTTTAAAAGACTCACAAAATATATTGTGCTGCATACTGTAGTAAACAGTATTAAGGTTCCCTTACATGAGAGCCTTAAACATCATATCCAGTTCTCTTCCACCTCTGGGTATACTGGGCTTTGCACTAACTCACTTCATTAAAGTTTAGCATAACATAATCAGTTCTGACTAACGGCACACAAGTAGAAGGGATACCTGTCTTTTCAGTACCAAAGTAGTGAGTTGCTGATGCTCAGCTCTCCAGCCATCTTGTGCCCTGTCTCAGAGATCACAGAAGCCCATGTGGAGGTGGAGCTTCCATCAGCCTATGTCCTGGAATAATTACAATTAGCAGACTCCTCCCTCCATTGACCCATATTGGACACATAGTATCAATGAGAAATAAACCTTTCTCATTTTAAATCACTAAGATCGGGGGCATATTTTTACTAGAGCATAACGTAGTCCAGAAGTTCACAACCGGAGGTGATTTTGCCTCCAGGGACTATGTTTGCAATGTCTGAAAACATTTACGTAGTCACACCATGGCTGCTAAAATCACCTGTGTCAAATCCATCAGGACATGCTGGAATTTTGGTATTCCACTCCACATTATCAGATCCTCTTATTAAAATATTTCTTGTAAGAATTCCAACTTCTGCCCTTGCCTCAAACAGAGTCCCATCAGGAAGGGTGGCAGTGATTCCTAAGTGTGTGTAGCTCAGCGGGTCAGTCAGCGTTATGTTTATCCCGTCAGCAGATACAGATGCGATGGTCCTTTTCTCATTCTCTCTTTGGCTGTGCCTATAAGAATTTCAACAAAAAGTTTTTAGAATCAATATACATCAACATAACATTGTTTTGGTGTATTAGTTTTATGCTATTCAGAACACTTCGTCTGTGAAACAGAAAACTTCTTTGTCGTGCAATATTCTGAAGAGAAATTTGAAGATGGTATTTTATTTTTTTTAGAGCAACTAAGTAAACTTTACGGGTGCCTTTCAATGAAATCTTTTCTAATTGTTACACTTGTTCATAGAGCTTCACTAATTTCTGTAGAACTGTCAAAAGGTCTATTCATTTAGAACATCGTACAGGCAGTATGAAAAGGGAGTTTAGGCTGGGCTCTATTGAATTCACTTGGATCAAGAGGAAACAGAGATTTCTTTCTAAAATGCATTTTACATGTTATGTGCACCTAAATACACTTTTCCTTCCTTTGTAATAATGGCTAAGACTTACATAGCACTTACTTTGAGCCAAGTTCTTCTCTAAGTGCACTGTGCATAATAACTCATTTAATTCTTACAGTAATTCCAAGACAGCTACTAATAGCATTCCAATTTTACTGAAGCCCAGAGAAGTGAAACAATACGGCATAAGCCTAATACGGGTGTTGTTGGGAGTCAGATCCAACAGACTGACCTTGAAGTCGTGTATCTTAACCAATTGCTTTACAAACTCTCCAGCAGGATTTACCAATGGAATAGTGAACAATGAATTAGATTTGGTGGGAAACTACTTAACTCTTGTTTTTGTAAAACTAAATATTTCTACATTAAATACTAAACTTGCTCTTCATTTTCATACAGAAAAGCTAAAAATGAGGACTAAAAATGACTATTATTAGTAAGCCCCATCATTTTGCTACTCTGTTACTTTGCCATTATGTAATTGAAGTTTCTTCCAGGGGCAGGAAAAAAGATCGTCACTTACAAAGCTAAGTATATATTTAACTCTTCCTCACATCTGCAAGTCTATTTTTAACTTAGAAAATGGCAAACTCAAAATGCCATCTTAAATTTTAATTATAAATTGAGTCACAGCCTTCACGTCATTTGGTTGTTTCTTGTCATAAATTACTATTTGCTCCCGGATATCCTATTTTGCTGTTACCCACAATTTGAACAATAAAGCAAAATTAAGGTCCTCTTGGCTCCCTCTCCCCATTACTATTCTGGTGTAATAAAGTTAGCTATATTAGTTTTCTTCCTTCCATTTCTTATTTGCTAAAATATACAATTAAATAGAAATTGAGGGTCATAAGCAATTTTGATTATAAAATGTCAGATACCTAAAAGGACATGTAAAGCATCATGCATCCTATAATGATCACTTCCCTTTTATTCAATCATTCCTCACAAGTTTGGTCTCTGGGAACCATTGCTATAAGGTAACGAAGAGTCCACGTGCTGCTTTCAACCCCATTCTTTCGTGATTCCAAACAAAGAAGCATTGATATTTTTGCATGCATTAATGGCGGTAGCTAATGCTCTGAGTCAGAAGTTTTCAAATGACTTTTGATAGCAGAATGCTTTTTTCAAACAAAATCTTACATGGAAACCTAACCATAAAACCAACCAAAATATTTCATTAGTAGAGCAGGTCCTTGAAAAATGTGATTTCTGTCAATGTCATTTTGTTAAAATGTTGAGAAGATTTCAAAGGAAATCTTTTTAACTCTTGTTTATATCAATTCATATATGGTACATTTTGGTTTCATTATACATTGTTTCGCTTAAAGCCACAGAACCTATTGATGACTTTAAGTGAGGGCTTACTCTATATATTTATTTTATAGGTTCAAATTAATAATTTTTCTTAATGTAAATTCAATCAATGAAAATGACACTGGTAATCAACACAGTGTTAACAGTTGGCAGATACATATTTGGCTGTTCATGTCTCTTTATTAGAAGTTTCACATTTAAATGAAATAGTTTTGGACCTTCTGAATCATCCTTCTTTTACATAAAAAAAAAATTCTGTTTTCAAATCTGAATTATCAGTCCCAGCGGACATCATACCTGTGTCCTGTGCTTGCAATCACAATCTGATCTCCTGGTTTCCATGTTACCGCTTCTTGTAAAATCAAAGTCCTTTCCCCTGCCCATGCAGTATGAGCCAGTCGGGTCCAGACCACAGGGACAGGCAAACCTGAAGCCAACATACAAACCAAGTATTTCTAAAGCTGTGGTTTCTTGGCTATTGAGAGCTTTATGCATTTTAATCTTTTCCTGGATTGAATCAATTTGAGGCAGGTTCATTTTACCTTAGCATTTTTCATGCCTTTCTCACAAAAGAAATATGTAGAAGTAACAATCAGGGTTCTAATAATAAGTGTGGGTCTATAATTTAAAAAACATCCCTCAGCACCAATGTATTCCATTTGTGACCCTCTTCTTTATATGAACTCAACACAAATGTGGTATGATACTATTGATAAAATGGGCAGAGGCTGGTTATCTTTGTCATTGTTGACAGGAATTGCTTAAATTGATACTCTAGAGACAAATACAATATGTAAATTCCTGAAAATTCCATACTGTATATATTTAACACAATGTAGGACATTTATGATCAGAGTGGAGTATCATGTTCATATATCCTAAATTCATAAAAGAGATGGATTATTGCAAAAGAGAAGACTTCAATATAAAAAGGAATACACCACGCTTCCTTTAAATAAGTTAACTTAATACCTCAAACATGATCAAAATTTTTATTTGCTCACAACTTTCCAGAATATAGGTATACAAAAGTATAACTATAAATTTATAGTTATGTTTCAAGAAAAGCCCATAAACAATCAGTACAAACTGGTTAGGCAGAAGGTGTTAGGGGCGTACATAGAAAGGATGCAGGAAAGGCCCAGAAGGGCTTCCCCAAGAGTGACCTTGGCTGTCAGCCTTGATCCTGTGCAGGGCTGGCCTGTCCCGGATGAGAGAGGGAAGTAATAAAAAGAACTAAAAAGAAAATGTATAAAGGCAGGAGAAGCTCGGCAAGTGTTCATTAGAAAAAGTTATGGGGATGATTGTCTCGGGTTCGTGGTCAGTCTCCTCAGACAATTCCCCGAGCCCTTTAGGACCGTACCATGCAGGTCCAGGATGCCCTCACGCACAGCCAGCGTTTTGGCGCCGTACACCGGGAGCTCAGGGGACCGCAGGTGCCCGTGCAAGGTAATGACTGCCTGGTGTCGAAATGGGGATGCTTCCGTCCCGATCTACAAGGGATTGCACAAGCATCAATTGGAAAGTTAAATTTCGATAGCCACACTTCTAATCACTCAAAAGTATTGCTTTCCTTTTCTCCTTTTTCTTTCAAGAATTGATTGTTCAGTTGTCAGTGTCTTTCTTCCAAAAGATAAACCTTAAATTTTCCAGTCAGCCAAGTACACTATCCCAGACCTTTGGAAAGTAAACTGATTGACTTTAGCCATATCTCAGAGCAATTTTTTTTCCTATTCTATTTTAAATTCTGCTCTATTGTAATATGCAATTATCTTCTCATCAAAAGAGCAAGAATACTCTGGAAAACTTTTCCCCAGAAAAGGAATTTTATACTAATGACAGAGGCTTAGACAAAAATAAACTTGTGACAGCTCAGTATAATTAACTGTCTATTTGACACATAGCATTTTTTAAAAGAAATAGAGAGAGGTTACCAAGCGATAGACCTCAGGTTCTCTTGCATACCTGAAGAACACCTCCATCTGTAATGAGGATGTTTTCTGCCTGGAGTTCAATGTCAGCTTCATCAAATATTAGAGTTCCACCTAGGAGTCATACAATTTTGAAATATATCACAAGGAAAATTAACATTAAAAGCTGCTTATTCAGTTACACATTAAAATTTATTTTTTTATTCTTATCTGCTGTCATTATGCACATCACTGCATTTCAGCTCTTCGGCAACATAAGGTATAAAAAACTTCAGACAAGATCCAGAAAGGGGTAGAAAATCAGATTCCAGGGCAGATTTTCTCTTGACCATTGGTAATTTTAAATGTTGTTAAATAGTCAGCCACATGAATCCTAGTTCCACAGACTCAGGGACACAAAAGATAAATTAAGAATCAAAACAATTAAAATGAAAGAAAAGCACTTTTTATAGCAACTATTATAATGCCAACATTAACTCTGAACTTTTACCCTCTAATTTGCACTAGCAACAGATACAGCCTGATTACCATTATTAAAGACAGTACTGCGATATTTTTTATAACACTGATGTAAATTTGTGGACAGGAAAACCTGTGCAAGGGTCCAATAGTTAAAAACTTCAAATAACTGAAGTACTGTTATTATCCCAGAAGTAAAACAAAAACAAAGTACAAAGGTCTTTGAGCAGCTAAAATCCATGTCAAAATTTATACACTGAAGCCCAGAGTATTTTACTCTTGCCAAAGATTCTTTTACGTGCCATCGTAACAGTTCTGGTCATTTATTTTTCTATAATTAAAACAGAATGTCAAGAAGCAGAAAGAACTTCACTAACAATGAAAGCAGGTTCAAGGCGTAGGTGAGAGGCACGACCTGGCCACCAAGGGGACTCAGGGGTCTTGTTTAATACAAATTTCTATGCTTTTACAATGCCTGGGATCCACCATGCCGGTGTTTTTCTAGATGGGAACTATCTCCTAACTGTTGTGACCCACGGCAAGGGCACAGGCATGCGTACGTGTGAATGCACCACACACAGTTAGTGAAGCAAATGTCTCATGAAATAACATTTAGCTTTCAAAGATTCTTACTCATGTGAATGCAGTATACTCTGACATTTTCTACTGCATTTCATGAAAACATTCTGGTTGCAATACTCTAACTTCATACTACAAATAGCTTGTAGCACTCGGTTTTTAAAGAACTCAGTGCTACGCTCCAAACTCGAAACATGATACAACTACAGATGTTTATAATAATGAGTTTTGATTAAATTAACTTTACAGAAATACTCCACAGGCAGAGTCTAATAAGCAGATTTTCAGAAATTTACCCTGAATAAGCAACATTTTCAGAAGAGGGGTATTTTGATCCAGCAAAATTGTCTGTCCTTTCGTGATGACAACCAGTGACCCTTCCTCTGGAGGAGACTTTCCGCCCCAGGAGAAGTTGGAGGACCAGGCGTCCACATACAGGAAGTCAGCATTATCCTGCAACAGGACATGAGAGACTGAAATGTAGAGGTTTTATCAAAATTCTTCACTCAATTTCTGAAAGAAGAAGAAATCTAAAACAATAAACATTTTCATTAATAATAAGTATAACCTACTTTAAATATTTCATAGCTGCCAGTAGGTTTGTTTCACAGTAATAGTTAAGTGAAAAACCCATTACCAATTACTGCACCATTAAATTAATTAAACATCTCAAATAATAAAAATATAGTAATAAGCAAAAAAAATAACTTGCCTTAAATGTGTTATACCCATAGCTCCGTTATCATTAATAGCTCCGTTATTACTTTTTACAAAGTAAAAAGTTCACTACCAATCATTTCACCTCCCACAGGCCAGCTTTCCCTTGCTGTGGTTGCCACACCCAGCGGCATTCTTACCCGTCTGGCCATGCCGATGCTTCCGATGGTGACATGCACCGGAGCCCACCCAGAAGGACTGTGGGTGTTTGTCATGCAGATAATACACGTCTTGTTGGAATACTCAACATCACATTTGGCTTCAGCTATGGTGACGAGAACATCCTGCATATTTTCACTGTAAAGGAAAAGGGGGAAATAAAACAATGATGATTTTTCTCAAATTTCTGGGTCACATATGTATTATGGCAAAACAAATAACTTACACTATGATTCATCCAAGTGCAGACTGACATATTTTCCAGTAGTAAAACTTCAAAGTATTTGCTCAGAAATAAAGAGACAGAAAAAAAGAAGCCAGGAAACATAACTGCACAAACTAGATGTTCTAGTGTCGGGGTTCAGTTTATTGATTCGATGTTGTTCCCCAAACAGACACCTTTGTAAGAGACATGCAGGGGTCATTTTGTCCGTGTGACATTTTCACCACCCTCACAGACTCAGGAACTTCATCTCCGTGTACAGATGCAAGTCCCAGGTACAGGAGTTAAAATTGCCTTCTATGACTTGAATGATCTGGCATTTTGACAGCAGCCTTATTCACTTAAATGATGAAACAGTTCATACATTTGAGCTAAATAATGAATATTTTTAGGGAAAAGGAATCTTGCCCGTTACAACAAAACAGTCCTGATGCATGAAGAGATGTTTCAATGACCCGATAAAGCAGATCACGGCTGGAGGTATTGGGGAGAGTATAACAAGAAGGTGATTTATACTTGTGATGTTACTAGGATTGGAGGCAAGTTATTTAGCCTTTGTAATCTTAGTCTCTTAGCCATAAAATGGGATAAAAATATCTAGCAAGGCAGGGAGTTTCAGTGGGTAGGAGGTACCTGGCACAGATTAAATACTCAGTAAATGTTAGCTATTATACTATTATGTGCCTCAAGCATGACTTTGGAGCAGATGGGCACATGCTACATGGCTACACTGAAGCACTGTCCTGGCATGAGAAAGCAGGCATAATGGCTTGAGTCAGGAAGTAGGCACTGATGTAGGTGCGTGGGAAGATCGTACCTGAAGCCTGACCCCGTGACTGTAAGTCTGGTGCCCCCTGTTGTGCTGCCTCTCTGGGGAGATATTCTGGTGACCAGCGGAGTCAGCGACATGGTGTAGTTGAAAGGAGTTGTGGACTGTGACAAATGCTGCCCATTGGCCACACTCACTTCACAGACTTGCTCCGGTCCCTGGCCTAGGAGAAGAGGGTGGCACTGAGTGCACTTCCGCCATCACGCTCTATTCATTTCCAAAACCCCAAACATTTTCTTTTCATCATTTTTTAAATTTCAATTTTATTTTTCAATTACAGTTGACATCAATACAGGCACAGTGAGACTGAATAACTCGCCAGAAACACAGCTTGGGTTTGTCTCTGGGTGATGCACTACCAGAGTTCACACTCATAACCACTACCTACACATCTTATTGCCAAGGGAAATCTAACACTACAGTAAGAACTAAAACTGTCTTCTTTGTTTGGCAAGCTTAAGAAACTAAGAGCAACTAGTTTATATGACAACCTGAAATACTACAATTTATTATAAACGATTCAATTAACCCAAATGTTACACACTGTGAAACACATATAAATGTCAAAAAAATTCTGAAGAAATTGTTTAAAATCAGGACAGTTATAAAGGTGATTCAATAGCCCCAAACAACACAAAAACCTGAAAAAAGAAATGCAGACTCTGATCTTTATAAAATTAACCATTTCTCAAAAACTGCCATTTTTTTTTCCAACGACTTACCATCATTAGGTGGAATCTTACATAATAAGGTTGTGTGATTGGATTGAAGCCTATCAACAGCGCATTCTGAGCCGCACACCAATATTCTGGTGTCGTCTGGATTAAATCCGGTGCCTGTGACAGTCATGGCCTGACCACCACCAAAGCTTCCTAATGAAGACCGAAAAGGGAAAAACAAAGCCGATTAAGAGAAAACCTCTTC
>VMDR010026674.1:0-13911 GCA_007922815.1 Macrotus californicus
TTTTTTTTAAGAACATTTACTATAGGAAAGTTACAACTGCAAATTTTTTCTCTGCCCCTATGAGGTGTAAATTTTCTGTAATTCAGGAATGTCTTTCTCAAGTAGCTGAAAACTATCCCTTTGGAAAGTAATCACCAAAAGAAATGAGCACTCCTGGCTCTGGGTCTGTGAGGGAGGGTAGGAGTCTTACTTCAGGAAGTGCCAGTTAACAGACACATAAGCCCAGCACATTAATCAGCCTCCCCACGCACGTCCTCGTGTGCTTTCCCACCCATTCACTTCAGGGCTTGAAACTCTCCTGCCTTTTGTTTCAGTGGAATTAGTTCAGTTTCTGTCCTTTACTGGAAGAGTCTCAAAGAGTCTTCCTTACCTGTTAACCAGTCTGGTCAGGCTGCTGCTCTTGAGGCTAGTTTCTGAGCTTTCCTAGGGCTTTCTGTAGCAGCCTTTAAACCATGGCTACTTTATTCCTGCAGCTAAGACACAATCCTTTTACAGTGGTCTTTAGTGAATGTCACATGTTTCCCATGAGATTAAACCACTCTGATTAGTTGGAACTTAAATTTCTCCTAACCTTTGGTAAACTCAGAAAATTGTTCCACTTACAGTACCCTGGTATTCTTTCCCTGACCATGGAACACTCACCCATATGCATGCTTAGCTCGATCCCTTTGTGGAGAGCAGGACCAATAAAATGGCACTGGTCTGGTCAAGACAGCATAAAATCTATAAAACAAAGTGGAGTCACTCATGTCAACCAAGAGGGCTGCCAGCAGCCACGAGACTTTTGTTCAAGAAGGAAACTACCTAAGTCACGCTAGACACATCTGGCCAAGGAGACACACTGAAGATATCTCTACATGCGACCAGATCAACCACGTCTACAGAGCAGAACCACCCACAGATAGGCTCCTGGGGAAATTTCCACACTCGCCATCACGGGTTCCAAGACATTTATCAAAAAGACCCAGAGAGGTGGAATATACCACTATCAAAATATAACTGAGGCAGATTCCAGACCACTGCTGGGACCGCTGAGCTCCACACACCAGAGTGCTGCTCCATGTCATGCTGATCTCCCTTGGCATTGGCTGCCAGAGGCTCTGCCCTGCTGGACTGAGGACTTTGTCTGCCCTGCTGCTCACCTGGGTCCAGAAATCCTTCCTTGCAAGATACAGACAACTCCCTTGCCCACCGTGCTATCTCTTGGACCTGCAGACTGAGACTCTGGGGCTCAGGTTTGTCATCCCCCATTGATTGCTGTGTGTGTATGTTATATTTCCCTTAGATTGTTAGAGTGTGAGTAGGATATTAATGTATGTTGAGTTCTGCTTTGAGTGAACCTGCCTTCAATAAAAGCTGAGTGACTAGCATAGTCACTGTGTGTGACTCTTGTCTATTTTTTGGTGCTGGGCTGCTTGGCAGGCAGCTAGCCGAGCAGTTGCCCAGCTGGCTCGTAGACGAATGTATGCTTGTGACACCCTAGCCAAGGCCCACGGGAGCGTCAACATAGATTTCTAGAACTCTTTACATCTGTGGCTAGCTCTCTCCAGCACTTTGCCCTGGAGCAAAATTAGGCTGCTTTTGTTCCTTGATCTTTGTATCTCTGACTCCTCAACTATGGATCTGTTTATTTAGATCTTACCTTCCTACATGGTGGCCTGGAAATCACCCCTAGGCAGAAAGCCAGGGGTGTAGTAGGACTCGCTTTATTCATTTCTCTTCTCTCAAGGATCACCGGCTTCCTCTACTTGTTGTCTACTGACTGAAAATAGTTGCTTCAAATGTTTTTTTTTTCCTCTAGTTTTTGACTGTTAATGGTGGGGAGGCCAAATACTGCCTTCTTTGCTTAACAGACAGAAGTGCAAGCCCTAAAATGTTCCATAACCTGATCAAGAACATCAAAGGCTTTATGCCCCAAAACAACTCAGAAATCTGCTAACCCTTTGTGTTTAGGTAAAGTATCCATTTGTTTCCACTTTAAAAACAGGAGTTTCCCAGGTCAGGGCATAAATACACAGCTGGTCAATTGTTTGAAGTGACTTAATATCAAATGCAACTTTATACAAATATTTTAATACATTTTAAGCAAGGACATGCTATTTATTTGCAGATTATATTTATACTTGTGGTATATAAAAATTCTTTACAAATGCTCACTTATCTGTATGCAGTTTTAGCTGTTCTTCAATTCTTAAAATAAGTAAATAAATAAGAATAGTAATTGAATGGCTATGAAGTGTTCAGAGAAGCTATCAACACTACATATGCATCATTAGAAAGACTGTTCCATACTATTGAACTTATTTTTCTTGAACGTCCAAGCCAGGCTCATTGTCTCTTTAGTTGCTGGACTCCTAAGTTCAAAGACAGCAACCATTTCATGTCTGTAAGTTATACCTGAGTGTCAAAATATTTTATTGAATGATGAGGTTCATGGCTTATCATAGACTAAGTTAGTCCTGGTAGGACTATTGAAGTACTCAGAGCTGGAAGAGGGCCTCTAGGAGCCTCAGCCTGGCAAACACGCCGATTGTAAGACTTTCCCTTTGAGCCTGGATCAGGCTTGTGAATATGGCTGATCTCACTCCTGTGATTAATTTGTGTTATGTGCAGTGGTGAAGGCATTATGCAAATTAAGTCACTGAATTAAGTCACCAATCAGTTTGATTTTAAGTTATTCAAAAGAGAGATTGGCCCAGCTGGACCTGACGTACCAAGGTGAACTTTTTAGAAGAGGACTTAGTTTTCTCTGAGATCAGAGATTCTCTTGTTGCCCCCAGAGTGAGCTGCCATGCTGTGAGAAGGCGTGTAAGAGGACTTGTGAACGGGCCACGTCACAAGGAACTATGAGAGCCTTCAAGGGGCTAATGATGGAGGATAATGCAAGAAAATAGGCACGTCAGTCCTACCCCCAAAAAGAAATGACTCTTTTCAGGAACTAAAACAAGCTTGTAATAAGACCCTGACTCCAGAATAAAAAACAGTCTAACCAAAATCTTTAAATGAGTCTTTGGGAGACTCTGAGCAGAAAACTCAGTTAGACCATACCTGGGAATCCGACCCACAGGACTGAGATAATAAGTGCATGTGATTTTGAACTAGTACATTTTCGGTATTTTGTTAGACAACAATCGATAACTAAGAGATCTGTATTGGTTAGTAAAATATTAGATACTTCTAATATTCATCCCGAGAACCCCACTCAGGCTATTACTGCTTCAGACCTGCAAACATTCCCACACTTCTCCAACTGAGATGTCACGTTTGAACAGAGTCCTGCTTCTGCAACGTGGCAGGTGCCCTTCTTATCGGCTGGCGATCAGGTCATACTGATCGTTACACACGTTAATGTAACACCAGGTTATATATGATTTAACTATATATTCTGAATATGTGCTATATTACTATATTATATGTCTGAAAGCTACTTCACGGAGTTGGGAGATTGTACAAGAAAAGTTCCTGCCTTCATGGGAATTACCTGCAAGCCAGGGAAGGGATAGAAAAAAAGAAAATCAAGTTCATAGGTATGAGTTTTGACAGTGATAAATAATATAAAGGAAATTAACAGAGACTGCATGACAGAAACATCTGCTTCGTGCCCAGGGTTGGCTGCCTCAGTTTCCCTAACTGCCCTATTTTGTCACCGCTTCCTTTTTGGCCTGTTCTCATTTGACGATAAAGATGGATAATGGTGATATTATTTATAACGATGATTATGTAATTAAATAATTAGAATATAATATAATCATAACATTACAATAATAACCACTACAAGTATATATACAGTTTTTTTTTTTCCTTTGTGCCAGGCATGGTTATAGTTGCTTCACATATATTGTGTCATGTAATCCATTCAATATTGTGACTTTGTTATTTGAGTAGTTCTTAAAGTACATTTTTGATACATATAATATAATAAGTGTGATATTCAAAATATGTAACAACCAGTAGGCAAAGGTACTGGCCAATCCAAGTAATGAAAAGTGATTGTCAAGGGGACAATGTCTCAAAAAGGTGGAATTCGAGCTGAAACCCAAGAGTGAGAAGGAGCCACAGCCAAGAAACAACCCATAACAGATGAGGGCAGACAGGTGACCCAGATCGATTGACTTAAGACCATTCAGGACCATTGTAAGAAGCAGGATTTTCCTTGTGGGTGAAAGAGGAAGCCTTTGAAAGCTTTTGAGCAGAAGAAAATGGCATGATTTAATGAACTATTTAAAGAAAGCCACTCTGCTTCCTGCTGTTTTGGCCTCCAGTGTTTAATGACCACAACCTGTTGTCAGGAGCTTTTATAGGGCACTCCTTTCCAGCACTCTTCCCTGCCCACCCTACTAGTGGTGTCCCCCCATGGCCTCTCAAGGAAACACATTGCAGTTAACTTGCTGCCACCTGTCTCATGGTTGACACCCCACTTTTCAGAAAACGTTTAAGTCCATCCATATGATTTCAGTACTTGTTACCTTTCTGAGCATATTAATGGTTGATCTTTATGTCTAGTTCTTGGAGAAGCTGGATGAGCCATTGTGTACCTTAGCACAGCTGCAGCGGAGGAATGTAAGCTAGATTGCTACCTCACTAGACACCAATGTAACTGCTGCTATCTCTGCATTATCCTTCCCATACCTTCCATGTAGTGCTTCGTTTTGATGTCATATTTTTGGCCAGTATCAAAATCATACAGCTTTTCTGGCACAGAATGGTCAGCACACGACTGGAAAGGGTTTGTATTTAATGACCAGTTTTATCTGGATAGCGTGGATGACAGTTTGGGGCTAGGTGTGCTCCTCCTGATTCATTTTTAGCCAGGAACATTGTCTTCACAGAGCCACCCGCTCTGGTACCACACACTGAGGCCCGCATCCAGAAACAGCTGCTTCTTGCACGGAGCTCACAAACTTAACATGCCGAAACCGCCCTATTTTGTCATTCCTTAAAAATCTTAAAAATTGTCCGCTTCGTCGTTTCTTTTTTTGTCCTATGATTACAATGATGATGATGATATAATGATAACAAACACCACAAGTATATGTCCACTGTTTTCTCTGTGCCAGACATGATGATAGCTGTTTAACACATATTATTGCATGTAGTCAGTCAACAACTGTGTGGCGTGAGTACAGTTTTAAACCCATTTTACAGAGAAAAAAACTGAGGTCTAGAGGCTAGAAGATCACATCGCTTGTAAGAAATCAACCCAGAACTTACTCTCAGAATGTTCTGATGTTAAATCCCATGGACTGGTCCAGCCATTTCTCCCTGGACTACAGTGTTCTTGTTCCTCCAAGCTACAACTGATGAACTTGACGTGCTCATAGATTCACTTAGGAAGTGACACTTCCAGCTCTACCTTTGCCTTGGAGAAATCCTTTCTGCACACTGTCTCCCAGTAACAGAGGCTGGTCCTGTTTTGTTTTTGTGACTCACCCAGAATGTTCCCTACCATGCTTTCCTATTTGAAACCACTTATAGTGGCTCATAGATCAAATGGAAACAATGCTATGAAAACTTTATAATGCACACAAACTGATTTATTGCTAAATTAGTTTGTAAGGGCCAAAACAGTTTCGCTAAGGGACAAGGAATATATTGTTTTGTTGATTAATACCCATATTGTTTTCAAAAAAGGATTTAAATCCATTAGAAATATAATTTTAACTCAATCTGCTGTTCCTTAACACAGCCTTAAAATAGTTATAGAATATTAATTGAAAAGAAATTTATGTTATTAAGTAACACTGTTTAGATTTGCACTTGGTCAGAAGTAAATTATATTTGTATTGCTTTGCCAAGAAACACTTAAGAGAGTTTTTTTTTCCATCTATTTTTTAAAATTATAATGTTGGAAATGGTTAAAGAGTTTTTCTTGTAGAGTTTTCTAAATTCACCTACTATTTGTATTTTAATGTGAAGAAGCATTCTCACCTTGTAAAGTATAGTAAAAAAAATTCACATTTACTTTCCACAGATGTTTTGAATTGCCTTTATGTTATGTGCTCATTTAATCTCTTTTTTATAATTGGCCTATTTTACCTTTTTTCTTATTTATTTGTCATAGAATAGCATGCCAAGGCAATTTATGCTTCTTAAACAGCAGGTGGTGTGTATTTTCTGGCTAACTTCTAATGCATGCAGACTTCAGTGAAAAAGATAGAAATATTTTTAAAAGTAACAGTGTTTAGATATATTTTATCCCCTGGCTGACCACAGTACCCCAACTGAGCAATTATATTGTTCCAAATGGAGACAATTCTTTAAATGATATTGCAACATCATAACACAATAAATAGTTCAATAATATTCAAGACTGCCTGTTCTTGTTCTTAGAGCAGATTGTGTCTGCATCTTTATATAGGCATTCACGTAGGTAAAAACCAGCTTGACATTCTCATCCCAGAAAATCCTTTGTAAATCAATAGATGAATTTTTTTTCAGTGATAGCTCCAGCTTTACAAATAAATCAATTAACATGTCAACTAGTAAAGATAAATACAATTTAAAAAAATAGTTTTGTCTCAGTTTTAATGGCAATAATATATTTTACATGTGTTTCTGATAAATCTATTTGAAGTGATTTTCCTGTGTTCTGTAAATGGAGTTTATTTTTCTGACTGTGTTTATCCCTTTGCTTTATAATCTAAGGCATAGGAATTGCTAATGGACAGAACACGATAAATATATTACAAAAGCTAGGTTCCTATTTCCTTTTGGCTACCCAAGCAATTTTTCAAAGACCTGTTCTGGATGAAAACATACATTAAAATGATAGTGATAGTATACTTTTCAAAAAAGGAGGGCATTTTGAAGCTATTACTTGTTAAAGTGCAGGAAAGGAGGGACAAGTGTCAATGAGAGGCACGAAGATTCTCTGTTCATGTTTCACACTGTACTGATCTTGTTATCGACTTGTGGAATTTATACAGAATCCAATGGAATGGACTTTTAGTTTAGTCTCTTGCCACAGGAAAAGTGACTGAGATTTTTCTAAATGTGCAATTCAAATACAGCTTAGTTTTAGTTGCATAAACAGGGACATAAAACTTAAGTGATATTTCTCTGAAACAATATCGATTCTTGTAAATATAGTGACTCGGATATGCTTACTTTGCTATTTGTGTACATATGGGAAAAGATAGCATCTACTTTTTTTATTAAAGTGTGTTATATTGGCATTTTCTCAACTTTTCAACTCTCCGAGAAAGCTGATGCACATAAAAAATATCAAGTGGCGAAGTATCTGATGAATGCTTGCCTTCCAAGATGAATTTGGTTTAAAAAAAAAAAAATCTGGTTAAGCAAATTTAGAGCTAAAATTAAAGAAATAATTGTGTCTATTCCCAGTCTTTTTTGTGATCCTTTTTCTTGTCTTGGAATCTTCATAAATAGACTGTGAAGATGGTTTATATCAGTTTTCCTAGTTTTTATTCATTTTGTTCTATTTATTTCTCTTGAAGTCTCAAGTGCTACAATGCATCACGGTTGTTTACGATCATCTAATTACTCCGCACTCTTATGAAACCAGATTGATGAGGGTATCTGCCCTGCGGCCTATTGGACATTTTTCAATCCTTAGTTATTGCAGTTGGTAGCAAAGCCTTCCCTGTAGATGGTGAAATACTGCTCAAGGGTGACAGGAGTGGCTTCTGGGGACAGGAGACCATTTCACTGTGCCTTTTGCCACCATGAATGCTTTTGTATAAATAAAATCAGGCTAAAATAACTGTCGCGGGGACATGTGAAGGGTAACACAGATTTTTAGACATGCAATGGTAGATTCAGAGTGGTAAATAGAAGGTTGGAAATGTCTAAATATACAACATACTTAATAAAAGCTTGGGCTCTGGACTCACACTTTCTGGGCTTGAGTTCCAGCTTCACCACTTACAAACTGAGCAAGGTCCTTAACCTTTCTGAGCCTAGTCAGCAAATGAGAATATATTAGCACCTTTCTGAGGTACCATGGACTGTGGTAGGCACCGGTGATATAGTAGTAACAAAAGTATCATTTCTGAACTCATATGAGGGAGGGGATACTACATAAATAAAGATATAATTAATGGAATTCATATGAGGCAGGGGATAATACATAAATAAAGATATGTGTCAAAGGGTTATATCAATAAAAATAATATAGGATAAAAGAATAGAGTGGAGGTACAGGAGGGCAGGGTGGCTGTTAACATTTAGAAAAGGTGGTCAGAGAAGATCTCACTAAGAAGTGAAGCTCTGAAGGGAGTAAAAGAGAAAGTGATGTAGGGACTCTAAAAAAAAAGAATTAGGCAGATAATAGGTCATGGAAAGGCCTGAGCTGAGCACATGCATGGTGTGTACGGATAAGAACAGAGAGGTCCGTGAGCATTTGAGCAAAGTGAGAGAGTAGGAAAGGGAGCAACACTAACTTTAAAATAGAGGAGGCAGCAAGTGGGAAGGTAACAGATCATATCTTGACTCAAGGTAAGATTTTCATCATTACTTTGGGCGAGATGAGAAGCCATTGGAGGATTTTCAGTAGAACTTGTGGAGGTTTTACAGATTAGCTCTGGCTATGTTGAAAAAGATTATAGGAGAGAAAGAATGGAAGCAGGAAGAAGACTAAGAAATTAAATAATTGCAGCTTCATCAAATTCAGTAGCCTAGTGGGTATGTTGAAAAATATCTGATTCTAAATATAATTAGAAGGTAGATTTAAATGAATTTACTAATGGGGTAAAAGAAGAAGAGAAGCTATCATACCTCAGCATCTGCAGGGAAAAGGCGGCCATCCACTGAAGTGGTCATACCAGAGGGGGAGCACTCACTGCTGGTGGTGAAGGGAAGTTAGGACGAGGGAGGAGGGTACAGGGCTGTGGGGAAAAAGGGGAGGGAAAAATGGGATGACTGTGATGGCATAATCAATAAAATATACTTTAAAAAAAGAATATGATGTATTAAAGATGCCTATTGGTAAAGAATCGCCTACAGGAATCCAAAGTTCAGTAAGAGATGGAAATGCAAATTTGGAACCCATCCCTGTGTAGCTACTTTCTGAGGTCATGACACCAAATGATACCCTCTGGGTTGTTGGCATTGACAGATAACCATCTCAGATCTGAGCTCTGAGACATCAGAGAAGATCAGGAGAAACCAGCAAAGGGCACTGGGAACAAACAGCTGGTGAAGAAGAAGACTACTTAAAGATTGCTATAAGATTGGGGGGGAAATTTTTTTCAAATGCTATCAATAGATAAGTAATGGGAAGTGACCACTGAATTTGGCAACAAGCAGATGACTGTTGATTTACATAAGAGAAATTTTGGTAAAATGGTGAAAAGGAAGCCCTATCGGAGTGGTTCAGAGAGAATGAAAAAGGAAGGACGAGAGACGTTGACTTACAGCCAAGTGCTTCAAGCAATTTTACTACAAAGGAAAGAAGGGAAAAGGATAATAGCTTGAGAGCATGTGTGGTCAAAAACATCGTTGTTAACTCAGAGGTGATTGTGACTATTAAATGAGATTAATACATACAAGGCACATAGAATACAATAAAGCCTGGCATATAAAACTCATTAAATATCAGCTACCATTATATTATTATTATTATTATTATTATTATACACTAAAAGGATTTCTTTTCATAATAGTAAGAAAGAGTCAACTCTTTCTATCCTTTTCCTTCTTACTTTCTGAAAAAACGAAGTCTCTCTAGGCTCATAGAATCTTCAGAGGACAGAGAAATAACCTGAGCTTACAATTGACTGAAGTCAGCTTAAGCTGGAGACAAGCAAATACAGACAACCCAAACCCACCCAAACCTCAGAGCTTTGCCATATGGTCCAAACTTTGCTGCATTTGACACCGTTCACCACCTTCACTTTTGTGAAGCTCTCAACTGTCTTGATTCGCATGACAATTTGTTACTTTTTTTTCCCTCACTGAACATTTCTTTAAATTGTGTTCTTCTCTTTTAAGTATAAATTTTTGTCCCGAGATTTTGTCTTCACTTTTGGTTCTTTCTTTCTCCTGCAATGATCTCAATATCCAGAGATACTTCATTCTGAATATGTTCAAGCAGGAATACATGGTCTTAAACCTACATTATGTCTCAACTTTTTTCATTGTTAAAACTGAAACCAATATCATCTTATTTGATAGCTACCAAAAATCCTGTCATTTTCAACATCTCCTTTCCACTTACCTCTCAAGTCCGGTTACTTACCTGGTCCTGTGGTAATTGTCCTCTTGTCTGTTTGTTTTAATAGCCCCAACTGCTGTTGATCCCCAAATTTATGTTCCAAGCCTGATCCTTTCCTTTGTGTGTTGAACTCATGACATCTCTACTTGAATACCTAATTGTTACCTCAAATTTGACATATCCAAACTTTTAATTCCTCAAGGTTCCCCATCACAGTAAAAAGCCATTCTGCTTAATCATATCTTGAACTCTATAATCATCTTTGATATTTTATTTTTCTAAGATCCTGTCTCCAATTTATCAGCATATCTTTTTCAATTTACCATCAAATAACTATGTACAGTGTCAGGTAGGTACTGGAAACACTGGGGACAATACTTTGTAAAGCATATGATTGTCCAAGCACCATGCTGCATACCTGAAACCAGCACACAAAAACAATGTGATGAAAGAAGCAGACGACTGTTTCCTGATGACAGGAATAAAAACAAAATTGCATCCCAAATGTGCCTTGAATGAGATCATCATGCCCCACTTCCACTAGCATCATCTTCCCTTTAGAGCAGCGAAACACCCTCTTTATAGGCTTTCATTGCTATTGTTGTTGTTAACCAATATCTGGTTCTCCCACACCTTTGGGTATATTAGCTGTGCCCATGTGATGTGCCTTGGTGAGTGAAATATGTGCAGATGTGATTTGTTTCATTTCCCAATGAAGTCATTTAACTGCCCTTGCTGACTCTCTAGATCTTTTTCCCCCTCTCCCTTTAGCAATTGTAGAAGCACGTATGGATGTGAAGGTGCTCTGAAGTGGACGCAGCCTGTGATGCTGCATGGAGTCACCTCAGACCACAGCACACACTGCATGTGTTGTCATCCAGCCTACCTGATCCAGCCTTCAACAGCAAGGACCTCCTTGATATACTCTTGCTTCCACATCCCGACAAACTACTTTTAACAAAACTGCTCATTGTAATTAATGCAAAAAAAGACTTCACCAAAAACAAGCAAACAAACACACACACACATGCATGTCAGTCCTACATCCCAAACCTTCTAATGGCTTCCTATCACTCTTTGAATGATACAAAAGCCATTTTCAACACCTTCTTCAACCTATATACATAATTTTGTTTCTACTTAACTGCCTGACCTCTTTGTGTACCTCCTTCTTCTCATTCATTCTGTATTCCAGCAACGCTGGACTTTTTTAATTCTTCAAAAATGACTAGTATGCTCCTGCTGAAGCCTAAAGCAAAAATGTGATCTCTGTTCTTTCTACCATCTACACCCTGGCCAGTGCATTCGTTGGCAAAGCTCAGCCAAAACTAGGCTGGTGAGGAAGTCTGAGAAATGCTGTCTGCAGCCTTCAGTACAGAGAGTAGATGAGCAAGTGTGGAGCTAAGAACCAATAAACTACTATCCAGTGCTTCTGGCATAATGTAAATTGCACAATAAATATTTATTGAGAAGCCAAAATGAATATGTCCTCTTCAAAGTTTCTTCTATTAATCAGAACCCTTCATAAGGTTATGAATAATACAGAGGCACAATGAACTGCAATGGAGGTGGTGATCTGAGAGATGCATAACGAGTAGGTACAATATTCCTGAAAATACATATTAAGCAAGTCAATACAACGAGACTCCCTTCTTATAGGTGAAAGTTGCATCAAAGCATCTCAATGAGACATCAAAATTAGAACTAAACTACAGAAAAACCATCATTCAGAACTGCCTGAAATCCAGCTGAATGGAAATCCTACAACTAGGGATTTAAAGAAGCCACATTGAGACTGGTAGGAGGGGAGGAGACAGAACCAGCTGGTCCTACACCTATGTGTGATGAATAAAAATTAAAGGAATATCTTGGCTATGGAGGTCCCCCCCTGAGGGGCAAGGGATCCCAGGCCCACACCAGTCCCCTCATACCAGGGTTTCAGTGCCAAGAAGAGAAGTCCCTTGAACTTCTGGCTGCAAAAACCAGCAGGGAGTGTGGCTGAGTGAGATGGAGTGCTTCTAGAGTCCCAGTCAGTTCCTCTTAAAGGACTCACACATAGAATTACTCTGACTCACTCCCTCTGAGCTCCAGCTGGGACAGCATCTTGAAAAGAACCAGGGACATATGGGGAAGAACTGAATTCTCTGGCATCATGGTGAGAGCTGGAGAGGCAGCTTTCTACCACAGAAAAAAATGCTGTCAGAGGCAATTGTTTCTTTTCTGATACGCCCTCCTCCCCAACATATACACACACACAGAGCTGACCGGAGGGTGCCATATCTGAATCTTCATCCACCTGACTCACACTCTTTGCCCTGCCCTGGTGATTCCCTGAGAACCTGCCCGACCCATCTTGGCAGGCCCACTCAAGCTGTTTCCAGTGGCCTTTTCATAAGAATGGCCTGTCTTGCCTCATGCTTCAGACTTTCCTAAAATCTCTTAGACAAGCAGCATCTGGCCTCAGCATCTCTCACTAAGTGACTCCAAGCCTGACACTAGCAGCAGCTGTGCTTGGCTCACGGTCTGGCCTCACCAGGGTACCTCCAAATGCAGCACAAGTAGCAACCATCTGCAGATTGCTTTGTAGTTTATGCCAGGTGGCTCCCTGGCAGAACACAGGCAGGGGTTGACCTGGGCCCACACTTCCTGGGAGGCCCCAGAGCCAGTACACCTGGTGTACAGCTTCAGATCATATTGAAACACCACCCTACCACTCCACAAGTGACACAATCAAGGAGTGGACTCAGTGGGCACCAGAGCCCCACTGAAGTAAGTCTGGCCCTATGGGGTAGACCCCTGCAGAGCTGATTCTCCACAGTTGTCGGTGGTCCATGGTTGCAGACAGTCCTTGCAATTGATCAACCTGTGGGTAAATACCTCCCATTGATGTTTCAACAACAACCAAATCTCAACTACAACAGGAGGGTGTACGCAGCCCACATGGGGTCATACCTGGACCAGCTCAGGTTATCAGGGAGGTTGTAAGATTGGACCCTACAGAAGACCTACTACATAAGGCCACTTTACCAAGTCCAGATATATAGCAGCTCTACTTAATACATAGAAACTAAAGTAGGGAAGTTGCCAAAATTAGAAGACAAAAAAAAGCCATGTTCCAAATGAATGAACAGAACAAAACTGCAGAGAAATAATAAACAAAAGGGAGCAAAGAATCATCTAGATGCAGAGTTCAAAACACTGGTTATAAAGATGCTTGATGAACTCAGTGAGAAATTCAACAAAAAGATAGGAAACATAAAAACAGAACTAGAAAACATAAAAAAGAACCAGTCAGAAATGAAGAATACATTAGTTGAAATGAAGAATACATAACAGGGAATAAACAGAGGAGTAGATGAAACAGAATATCAAATCAGAAATTTGGATGATAAGGAAGCAGAAAACACCCAACTAGAGCAACAACAACAAATTATCCAAAACAATGAAGATAGTGTAAGGTGCCTCTGGGACAACTTCGAGCATACAAACATTTGCATCATGGGGGTGCTAGAAGGAGAAGAGAGAAAACAAGAAATTGAAAGTCTATTTGAAAAAAATAATGGCAGAAAACTTTTGTAACTTGGTGAAAGAAATAGGCATACAAGTCCAGGAATTGCAGAAAATCCCACACAAGATGAATCCAAAGAGGCACACAAGAACACATTATAATTAAAATGTAAAATGTCAAAGACAAAGAGAGAATCTTTAAAAACATGAGATAAAAATAGTTATCTACA
>VMDR010026675.1:0-13958 GCA_007922815.1 Macrotus californicus
TATCCCTGGAGGCCATGGCCCAGGTGTGCAGAGAGAACCAGGTGGGAGATAGGGGGGGATATGGATGGGAGAGAGTGTGCAGGGCAGAGGGGAATAAGGGGGGGAAAATGGGGCAACTGTAATAGTATAATCAATAAAATATATTTTAAAAATAAAATAAAATGAGAAAAAAGTAAAAAAAACAGAACTACAGTAAGAATTCTAGTGAAGGGTAGAGGGAGAGTATTGTGACAGTTAACATCCTGAGGGTTCCTGCTCAGTGAAATAAGTCCCACAGAGAAAAACAAATACCACATGATCTCACTTGTATGTGAAACCAAAAAAATAGAACTTGTAGAAACAAGACAGATGGGTGGCTGCCAGAGTAAAATGTGTGAAGGTGGTCAAAAGGTGCAACGTTTTAAGGTGCTGCTTATCCTATCCTCATTTTTTGGTTTCCTTTTTCTTCTTCTTGTTCTGATTGGTTGTTTTTTGCTTCCTTATGTTCCATATCATTGATTTGATTCTTGGCTTCATCCACTGTACTGTTGTTTCCCTGTAAATTGCTCTTTATTTCAATTAGTGTGTCCTTCGTTTCTGACTGGATCTTTTTTATGCCGTTGAGATGCTCACTAAGTTCCTTGAGCATCCTTATAACCAGTGTTTTGAACTCTGCATCTGATAGATTGCTTATCTCCATTTTCTTTAGCTCTTTTTCTGGAGTTTTGATCTGTTCTTTCATTTGGGCCATGTTTCTTTGTCTCCTTGTTTTGGCAGCCTCCCTGTGTTTGTTCCTATGTGTCAGGTAGAACTGCTATAACTCCCTGTCTTGGCATTGTGGCCTAAGGTAGTAGGTGTTCTGTAGGGTCCAGTGGCACAGCCTTCCCTATCACCCAAGCTGGGTACTAGAAGGACACCCTTCATTCGGGGCTGAGTACAGCCTCCTTTTATAGTTGAGTGTTGGATGCCGTTGTCAGGTCAATGGGAGGGATTTACCAGGCCAGTCGGCTGCAAGAATTGGCTATGATCATTGAGCACCAAGCTCCACCCTCCATGGAGGATCAACTGTGCATGGGCAGGTTGGTGGTGCTCTAACATGGTCTGTAGCTGTGCACTGGGTACATAGGCTCTGGCATTTCCTGGGTGGTGCTGGCTAAGGTCAGCCCTGACCTGTGTTATGCCCAGAGCCATGTTTCAGGAGCTATCAAGCAATCTGAGATGGCTCCTATTTGTGCTGGGCTTGGAGATTTCCAGGCAAAGTCAAGCTGTGAATCTAGGCTGCCTGCTGCTAGTGCTGGGCCTGGGACTCACTGAGGCCAGCTGTTGTTTGTTTGATAGGATTTAGGAAGTTGTGAAGCATGAGCTCACACCAGCCATTCATGTGGAAAAAAAGCTTGGGTGGGCCAGTAAGTTGGGTGGAGCAGAGTCTCTGGGGATCTCTAAGGCAGATCAAATAGTGTTTGTTAGCCAGGCTGATGGCATCTCAGATGTGGCACCAGCTTGATAACTCTGTGGGTGCAGTGTTTAAGAAAGGGACAATGGTCTCTGCTCGTCTTGATGCCAGATACTTCTGTTTCTCCCTGTATGCTATTGGTGCCTTTCAAGGTGATATACCCTAATGCTGGAGCTCAGAGGGAATGAGTCTGAGTGGGTGAGTCTGTGTGTGAGTTCTTTAATAGGAACTGCTTGGGACTCCAAAAGTTTCTTCCAGTGACTCAATCCCCACTAGTTTTTGTAGCCAGAAGTTGTAGGGACTTATCTTTCTGGCACTGGAACCCTGGAATAGGGGTCCTGGGGGTCTGGGAGTCCTCGCTCCCTAGATATCCTTCCCTAATTTTTATCCACCACTCATGTGTAAGGGACCAGCCCGTTCTGCATCTGCGCCCTCGTACCAGTCTGGATTGATGTGGTTTCTTTAATTCTGTCGTTGTCAGACTTCCATTCAATTCTATTTCTGATGGTTCTGAGTGATGGTTATTCTATATTTTATTTGTAATTTTGATGTTGTTTTGCGAAGAAGTGAGCCCTGTCTGCCTATGCCACCATCTTACCTTTCTGTACTACTAATGTTTATTTTAAAGTGCAGTCTTTTTACTAATAAAAAAACCACAAAGTTTGGTGTAAAACAGTATGCTGTATTATGCAGGCAACAGCCTCATACATTCCTTGCTTACTGCATCTTTAAAAAAATATTTTTAATAAATTGCAGTTGACATTTAATTTTATGTTGTATTAGTTTCAGGTGTACAGCATAGTGGTTAGACAATTATGACTTACAAAGTGATCCCCTCTGATATTTCAAGTACCCACCTAGCATGTAAACATCAAAATAAATGAACAAACAAAACAGAAAAGACTCATAGACACAGAGAACAAACTGATGGTTGCCAGGTGGGAGGGGAGTTGGGGTATGTGTAGAAAAGGTGAAGGGATTAAGAAATACAAATTGGCACTTACAAAACAGTCATAGGGTGGTACAGTTCAGCATAGGAAATATAGTCAATAATACTGTAATTACTGCATCTTTTGAATGCATCATTTTCTCTTGTGCTTGATTTAGTTTTGCTGCACAGGCTTATAGCCCAGGAGCAACAGGTTATACTACATAGCTAAGGTGTGTAGTAGGCTATATACCGTGTGTATTTGTGTAAGCGCTCTCTATGATGTTTGCAATGACAAAACCGCCTAATGATGCGTTTCTCAGAAAGTATTCTTATCGTTAAGTGGTACGTGACTGTATATATATAGTTGTGAACAGAGACAGTGCAGGGAAAGGCCAGGAAGAAAGGAGCACCAAACAGGTAGTTTAAACATGAGCAGTATAATGACAAGTGGGCTGGAAGAAACAGACATGGGATCAGCCCCATGAGCCTACAACCTGTGCCCAAGGGCCCTGTGCTCAGGAAGGTCTCCACTTGGTTTATGCTCTTCTGTTTCAGTCTTAAAATTCTTAATAAGTTTTAAACGTAGGGCCCCACATTTTCATTTTGCACAGGTCCCCACAAATTATATAACCAGTCCTGAATAAATAGATATAATTGTGTCCTTTGGAGAAATACTGTTGAATGGAGTGAGAAGTAACAGTGATGGTTATTGTGACATAGAAACTCAGATGATATCTCCCAAACTCCCCGAATCTTTTTCTACCATGACTGACCTTAGCCAGGGACTCAGAGTTTGGCTTTAAGCAGCTACATAGAGGAAATGAGGAAAGTGCTGATTGCACAGAGCTAAAGAAGCTGGCCAGTGAAAACAGTATCTGTCTCATTCTAGGCCCTAAGGCTAAATTTCATTACCCTTTGTAACATAAACCCTTCTCTCCAGGGCTGACTAAGAATTTAAGTAATGTGAATATTCTGGCAAGGCCTTCCTTCCCACAGAGAAAATGTGCACCTATAGTGGATGAACTCCCCAAGGCATGACAATAAGTAAAACACATTTCACTGGAAGGGATCATCAGAGCTGACTGAGCTGGCGAGTATGTGCTGAGGTGACACTTATAGCTCCAGGACTGGGCTTGGCTAAGTTGTGCATGTCAGTACCAGATCTAGAGAAACTTACAAGAGCTCATGGACTTCCTTGTAGGACAGTTTCAAGCATATTATGGTCAGTATTCTAAGCATATTGCAACTTTATGTAACCCTACCCCCCTTTCTCTGGGAAGTCCAACACTCTCCAGTGACAAAACTTCCCAATTTGCAATTTTTTAGGTGGTTGGTACAAGCCAATGTCTAGTAGAGCCTGGATAATGACGCCTTTCAACAGTCCCCTTGCTGGCTTTATTTAGATGCAAATACTACTCCTGTAATTTCTCACGGCCTGCAACGTAGATGGTTTTGTCAACAGATTTTTCTTCTCCGCATTTGCAATGCACACATGTGCACACACATGTGTTGTGCACTAGCATACTTGGTGTTCTTCCCTCTTTCTTTTTGAAAGAGCTCCTCTTCTGCAGGGAGGGGACTTTTCCGTCCCCATTCCATATGGTCTGTTTGGTACTAATGATGCCCATGGTACAATGTCATCCCAATGGTAGTGCCCTGAACAGCCTGTCTATTAGTCCTGGTTACCAAGTTTCCCAGAACTGCTTTCCTTCCCATCCTGAGCATACAACACTATTTTTTTATCCTGTGAGCTGTCTAGGATATAACGCTAAACTTTTTAAAAAACTTATGTTCTTCAGGGTCAAGTTATATTATTTATGATCAAAGACACCTATATATGTGAGAGGAAATACCATTTTGGAGGACCTAGACCTTCTTGGCCCAATTTCCTTAAAAGTGATAACATCATAATCACTTTCCTCAACAGTCTATTGGAATTCCCTTAGGGAACAAAATATTATGTAGGATATTGAAAGCTTATTGCAGTTAGTAATCACCTAATTCTCCTTACTCTGAGAATTCAGGTTGTATAAGCAGCAAAACTCCTTAAAATACTATGCAGTTTCTCAGATGGTGGTACAATTAAATGGATCAATAGAACTGATGGAATAGTTTATAACCTAAGTACTTTTGGGGGTTTGTGAAGCAAAAGAAAAAAAAGCATCCCGACACTCTGGTCATAACCAGCTGTGGTAGGGTGGGCAGGTGGCAGGAATGACTATTAGTATGAGCCAGGTGCAGGTGCACAGCCAGCTCTGAGGGAGGATTTTTGGTGACTCAATCCTAGGATAGAAGGAAGGATGGGGAGAGTAGAAGTCACAACCAAATGGTATTTCTTTGGCATTGATTTGGAGACAATTCTACTCTTTATCATTTTTAAGCAATAAAAAATGAAAATGGTCTTAATTAAATTTGTAAATAGTGCAAGATAAGATAATGTAATTAATATTCAGAAAAACTCGAATAAAATAAAAAATGATCTGGGGTACCTGAATGGTCTTATAGAAACTAGTTAGTATTCCTTTGAAAGAAAGATTTTTTTTCTTTCAAAACCTTAAAAGTATTTCAAGGGAATTGATTATTCATTAATAGGGAAGAAGGAAGATAGCACGTTATACAAGAAAGAATAGGGACTTTGGAGCCAGATAAACTTGCACTCAAGCCCAACCACACTATTAGTACTATTACTACTGTTGTTATGATGATCCTGAGCATTGGTTAGGAATGCTTTGGGCTTCAAGTAACAGAAAGCCCCACTAGCAGTTGACTTAACCACAAATAAACATTCTGTTACCTCTCCTAACAAGAAGTCTGGGCATAGCTGATTCTAGTGTATATGCAATACTTCAGTGATATCAGAATACTAGCTTGGTAACTTTGTCAATTTCATCATCTGCTCCTCATACACTCAAGATGGCTTCAACAACTCTAGATGTTACATCCTCATGTGACAGGTTCTAAAAGCAGCAAGCACAAAGGGAAAGAGTGGTGGCAGTGACAAAGAGGGTTTTCTCCACACATCTCTTATCAGGGAGGTGTAACATTCCCAGGACCTTCTAGCAGAAATCTCTTCTCATTGGTTGATTCCCAGAAGAGTCACTGGCTTAGGAGTATATGTTTCCATGACTGTCCTAGACTATAATGATTTACCCAGTGGGGTTCGGCACATTGCTGCTTAAACAAAATCAGGGTTCTGTCAGCAAAGAAAGTAAGAATGGCTGTCAGGTATAGAATCAGGTGTGACTGACATTACAAGTCACTCACTTTTTTTAGCATCTTTGTGCATTTATCTGAAATGATATACCAAGTAAAATAATTTAATACTAGAATAATACCTCACTGTATGTATATACCACATTTTGCTTATCTATTCATTCATTGATGAACACCTGGGTTGTTCCATACCTTAACTATTGTAAATAATGCTGCTATGAATATGGGTGTATGAATCTCTCTAAAATCTTGCTTTCAGATTTTTTGGGTATATACCCAGAAGTGGAACTGCCAGGTAATTTGGTAATTTTAATGTTTTGGTGTGCTGCTATAATGTTTCCACAGTGGCTGTACCATTTTTACCACCAGTGCACAAAGGTTCCAATTTCTTTACATCCCCCCCAATTCTTGTTATTTACTGATTTTTTGGTAATTGCCACCTTAATGGGTCTGAGGTGGTATCTCATTGTAGTTTTGATTTGCATTTTCCTAATGATTAGTGATATTGGACATCTTTTCATGAGCTTATTGACAATTCATGTACCTTCTTTGGATAAATGTCTATTCAAGTCCTTTGCCCACTTTTCAATCAGATTGTTTTTTTGTTGTTAAGTTTTAGGAATCCTCTCTATATATTCTAGATAATAATCCTTGCCAGATATAATATTTGCAAACCTTTTCTCCCATTCTGTAGATTGCCTTCTTACTCTGTTGATATTGTCTTTTGTTGCAAAAAATTAAAAATTTTAATGAAGTCAACCTGTTTATTTTTTCTTTTGTTGTCTGTGATTTTGGTGTCATATCCCAGACATTATTGCCAAATCCAATGTTGTGAAGCTTGTACCCTTCTAAGAGTTTTATAGTTTTAGGTCCTACATTTAGCTCTTTGATCCATTTTGAGTTAATTTGGTATGTGGTATTAGGTAAGGGTCCAGCTTCATTTTTTTTTTGCACGTGGATATTCCATTTTCTTAGCACTACTTGTTGAAAAGACTGTCCTTTCCCCTTCCCATTCAATGATATTGACACTGTCGTTGAATATCATTTGAACATATGCATGAGGGTTTATTTCCAGGCTGTCTGTTTTGTTCTGTTGGTCTACATATCTGTCTTTATGCCAGTACCACACTGTTTTGATCACTGTAAGTTTGTAATAAGTTTTGAAATCAGGACATGTGAGTCCTTCAGCTTTGTTCTTTTTCCATATTGCTTAGGCTATTCAGGGTCCTTTGAGATTCCAACTAAATTTTAGAATAGATTTTTGTATTTCTGCACAAATCACCTCTGGAATTTGATAGGTATCCATTGAATCTGTAGATCACCTTGGGGATTTTGACATCTTAACATTATTAAGTTTTCCAATTCATTAATTGATGGTCTGTTATTAGGTAAATAGATGTTTACATTGTTATATCTTCCTGCTCTATTGAGCCTTTAATTAATATATAATATTCTTTTTGTTTCTTATAAACTTTTTTTTTAAGATTTTATTTATTTATTTTTAGAGAGAGAAAAAGAGGGAGAAAGAGAGGGAGAGAAACATCAATGTGTGCCCCCTTGCCTCTTGAGTGCCCCCTACGGGGGACCTGGCCTGCAACATAGGCATGAGGTCTGATTGGGAATTGAGCTGGCGACTCTGGTTCACAGGCTGGCACTCAACCCACTGAGCCACACCAGCCAGGGCTCTTATCAACATTTTTGATTTTGAGTCTATTTTGAATCATATTAGTATAACCACCCCTGCTCTCTATTGGTTACCAAATGGAATATATTTTCCATCCTTTCACTTTCAGTCTGCTTTCAGATCCACAGTGAGTCTCTTAGAGACACCATATAGTTCGATCATGTTTTCTTAAACCGTTTTGCCAATTGCGGAGGCTGATTCAGTTTTGTTTAAAGTGATTATGATAAAAAGGGAATTTTAATTTTGCTTTGTTTATTTATTTACTTTTACTTTTTATTTTCTATATGCTTATGGCTTTGTCCCTCATTTCCTGAATTACTGTCTTTTTTTGGTGTGTGTTCAGTTTTCTTCCTTTCTTCCTTCCTTTCTTTCTTTCTTTCTTTCTTTCTTTCTGTCTTTCTGTCTTTCTTTCTTTCAAATTCTCACCCAAGGATATGTTTATTGATTTTATAAAGAGAGGAAGGGAGAGAGAGACACACGCACACACACACACACAGAAACATCAATGTGAGAGAGAAACATTGATCAGTTGCCTCCTAGAGGTGCCCCAACCAGGGATTGAACCCATAACCTAAGCATGTACCCTGACTGGGAATCAAACCTGCAACCTTTAGGTGTACCAGACAATGCTCCAACCAACTGAGCCATCTAGCCAGGCCTAGTTGATTTTTTTTTTATGTCACAAAATTACATTTTAAACATTGCATGACAAAAACATAAACCAATAAGTCTTTAAAATGCATTAGTCTCTTAAATTATATAGAAAACAAAATGTGGAGTCACAGAGCAAAGTTCAATAACACTAGCTTCTAAACTAATAATTGTGTGTGTGGTTTTTTAGAAAATGTACTAGTCTTTTAAATCACGTGAAAAACAAAAAGTGGAGTTACAAGCCATTGTTACAGTGATACTAGTTTTCATAATTGCCCATGTATTTACCTTAAGTGAGATCTTTATTTCTTTGTGTAGCTTTGAGTTACTGTCGAGTGTCCTTTCATTTCACCCTACAGGTGTTCCTTGAGCATTTATTTCAGGACAGGTCTAGTGGTAACAAACTCACTCAGCTTTTGTTTACTTGGGTGCATCTTAATTTCTCCCTCACTTTTGAAAGACAGTTTTGCTGGTTACAAGATTCTTGGCTGACAGTCCTCCCCATCCCCTCCCTGTAGTACTTTGAATATGTTGGTCCACTGCTTTCTGGCCTCCAAAGTTTCTAACAAGAAATCTGCCAACAATCTTACTGAGGAGCCCTTGCAGGTGAGATGTCGCTTCCCCTTGCTGTTTCCAAGATTCTCATTGTCTTTTGAAAGTTTAATTATAAGTGTCTCAGTATGGATCTCTTTTTTAAAAAAAAATATTTTATTGATCATGCTATTACAGTTGTCCCACTTTCCCCCCCTTTATTCCTCTCTGCTCTGCACACGCCCTCCCACTGGCATTTGCCCCCTTTAGTTCATGTCCATGGGTTGTACATATAAGTTCTTTGGCTTCTCCATTTCCCATACTATTCTTAACCACCCCTTGTCTTCTACCTGCCATTTATGCTACTTATTCCTTGTACCTTTTCCCCCTCTCTCCCCACCCACTCCCCCAATGATAACCCTCCATGTGATCTCCATTTCTGTGATTCTGTTCCTGTCCTAGTTGTTTGCTTAGTTTGTTTTTGTTTTTAGGTTCAGTTGTTGATAGTTGTGAGTTTGTTGTCCTTTTCATGTTCATAGTTTTGATCTTCTTTTTCTTAGATAAGTCCCTTCAACATTTCATATAGTAACGGCTGGGTGATGATGAACTCCTTGAACTTGACCTTATCTGGGAAGCACTTCATCTGTCCTTCTATTCTAAATAACAGCTTTGCTGGATAGAGTAATCTTGAATATAGGTCCTTGCCTTTCATGACTTGGAATACTTCTTTCCAGTCCCTTCTTGCCTGTAAGGTTTCTTTTGAGAAATCAGCTGACAGTCTTATGGGCACTCCTTTGTAGGTAACTGTCTCCTTTTCTTTTGCTGCTTTTAAGATTCTCTCCTTATCTTTCATCTTGGGTAATGTAATTATGATGTGCCTTGGTGTGTTCCTCCTTGGGTCCAACTTCTTTGTGCCTTGGTATGTTCCTCCTTGGGTCCAACTTCTTTGGGACTCTCTGAACTTCCTGGACTTCCTGGAAGTCTATTTCCTTTGCCAGGTTGGAGAAGTTCTTCATTATTTTTTCAAAGAAGTTTTCAGTTTCTTGCTCTTCCTCTTCTCCTTCTGCCACCCCTATGATTTGGATGTTGGAATGTTTAAAGATGTCCTGGAGGTTCCTAAGCCTCTCCTGCTTTTTTTGAATGCTTGTTTCTTCATTGTGTTCGGTTGAATGTTTCTTTCTTCCTTCTGTTCCACACTGTTGATTTGAATCCCAATTTCTTTCCCATCACTGTTAGTTTCCTGCATATTTTGCTTTATTTCACTTTGGGTAGCCTTCATTTGTTCCTTCATTTTGCAACCAAGCTCAATCAGTTCTGTGAGCATCCTGATTACCAGTGTTTTGAAGTGTGCATCTGATAGGTTGGCTATCTTTTCATCAATTGGTTGTATTTTTCCAGAGGTTTGATCTGTTCTTTCATTTGGGCCATTTTTTTTTCTCAGTGAGGCTATTATGTATAAGGGGCAGAGCTTTAGGTATTCACCAGGATGGGGCAACCCAGGTCGCTGTGTTGTGACACTGTATATAGGGGAGAGGTCCGAGAGGGAACAATGCCGCTTACTCAGCGCTCTGCCGGTTTTCAATCACTTCCCCTGTTACTCACAATCAAATTGGGCCCTTCTGGTGCTGATTTCCAGGTGGGTGGGTTTGTGTATGTTCTAGGATCCTGTGGGTCTCTCCAATGAACTCTCCTGTGAGGCTGGGAGTTTCTCCCACTGCCTGAACCTCACAGGTTGTTTTCAGTCAGAGGCTTAGAGGCTTTATTTCCCCACACTGGAACCCTGGGTTGCGTGGTCTGTCTTGCTTCCTAGTTGTTCCTCCTGGTTTATCTGCACATGAATGTGGGACTGCCCGCTCTGCCAGCCACTGCCTCACCGGGTCCACCAGCTGCTGCCTTGCCACAAGTCTCCTCCGCCCAGCTGCCCATCTCTGCCCTTCCTATGGATCTAGATGAATGTTTCTTTTTTAACTCTTTGGTTGTCAGACTTCCATACAGTTTGATTTTCTGTCAGTTCTGGTTGTTTTTTGTTTTTCAATTTGTTGTTGTCCTTCTTTTGGTTATGCAAGGAGGCACATGTGTCTACCTATGTCTCCATCTTGGCCAGAAGTCCTTAGTATGGATCTCTTTGCGTTCATCCTACTTGGACTCTGTTAGGTCTGTTGGATGTTTATATTCATGTCTTTCATCAAATTTGGGAACTTAGTAGCTATCGTTTCTTCAAATATTCTCTCCCATTTTCTCTCTGTCTTTTCCTTCTGGGACTCCCACAATGCATATCTTGGTCTCTCTGGTGGTGTTTCCAGGTCCTTTAGTCATGCTCATTTGTCTTTAATCTTTTTGATTTCTGTTCCTCAGACTCAATAATTTCCATTGTCCTATCTTTAAATTTACTGATCCTCTGTCTTTTCAAATTTGCCTTTGAATCCTTTCAGTAAATTTATTTATTTCAGTTATTGTACTTTTCAGCTCTAAAACTTCTTTCTTTTTTTAGATTTTCTATCTTTATTGATATTTCCATTTTTTTTCATATATTATCTTCTTGACTTTCTCCACATCTTCCTTTAGTTCTTCAAGCATCTTTTAGATAGTTGTTCTAAAGTCTTTGTCTAGTAGACCTGTCATCAGGTCTTTTTCTGGGACAGTTTCTGTTGACTTAGTTTTTTCCTTGAATTGGGCCATATTTTCCTATTTCTCTATGCCTTCTGATATATTTGTTGAACACTGAACATTTGAATCTAATAATGTGGTAACTGTGGATAGCAGATTCTTCCAATTCTGCTGGGTTTTATGCTTTTTGTTATCGTTTATTGGTTTGTTTATTGATTTTTGATCACTGTAAGCTGTCTCTGAGCCAATGATCAGCCTGAGGTATAAACTTAGGGTCTTTCGAGGTCTTTTCTGAGCCTATGCCTCTCTGTGGGCGTGTGTGGTCACTTTCTAATTTTTCCTGTATATGCAGTTACTTTTGAATGTCCTTGTCTTTAATGTCTCCTTCCCAAAATGAGGAAACATGAAAAATGAAGAGGGAGAAAAGAAAGAGCATTGGCTCCTTAAATTCCCTGGAAGTCACTTTAGCTGAGGAGGGGGTGACAATGACAATGGAGGGAAGTGCAACAATAATTGTCATCCACCTCTTTGTTCACATCTCTGTGACCAGAAGCAGTAATTAGTGATGGGAACACAGATCCCCAATATTTGGAGGACTGGGTTCTACCTGCCTACCTTGCTCCCACAAAGTATGTACAAGCTGCTCTAGGAACATATGCACAGTTGCTGGCCATGGGACTGGGGGATGGTTGGCTGCTACTGTGCTAAGAGCTGAAATTGACTGAAATTAACCACAATTTAATTGTCTAAGCCATTCCCTGAAGATTACAAGCCTTCAATAGACTACTGAGACCTAAAGCAATTACATTAGATAGATTTTGGCAGTGCAGTTGTTGCCTAGGTGGGAAGACAGATTACTGGTGCTTCCTGCTTTACTATCTTCCCTGAACCCTCCTAGGTTTGTGTTTTTAATATGAGAGAAATATATAAAAGAGTTTTTTTCCCATGGGAATTTGTTCTGTCTTCTAGATCATTATATATAGCTGCTTTGAAAACTGGAGAGTGAAGAAGTTATCTGAGAATCTTGAGAAACATAATGTTAAAGTGGTATTCTGCTAAGAATAACAACCATAAAGTTGCCAAGTTTCTCATATTGTAAAAGCAGATGTTAGACATCTCATCCTGGATGATTTGATGGGATCCAGTAACTAAATCAAGTAGGTGAAACATCTTTTGACCATGGAACAACACTAATCCTTAGTTAATTTTATTTCATTGATCTTACTATAGTATTTTTTACATTATTTTTAACCCTCAATATAGCAAGCATTTTTTCATGTTAGGGTAAACTTCTTGATATGAATAAAAAGTGTTTTCTTACTTCCCTTCTATTTTTAGTCATTTACATATCTCCTTTGCATCTATCCCCCCTTTCCCTTTATAATAAATAAAGTAAAAAAAAAAAAAACACCTTTGTGTAGAAAGAATTTTCTATCCAACTGACAGCTCTGTGACCTTGGACAAGTTCATTCCCCTATATGATCTCAGTTTTCCTACCTGTAAAATGAGCTGGTTAAACTAGACAGGTTCTAAGGTCACTTTTGGTTCTGAATTGCAGTAATTCTAAGGCACATGTGGTCTAGCGTGTGAGCCTCTCTAACCCTTGTTATCTAATTCTGGTCTCCCATTCTTCTTACTCATTGACCTTTTTCTTCTTCTCTTTTTGACCCATACCCATTCAGGCTGTAGTTCCACTGAGCAATTTTCTCCTGACACTTCCATGAGGCCCCCATGTCCCATTCCTAGCCCTTTCCCAGAAGCTATAAACTATATCTGGGATTCCCAGGACATAATTCTCTCACAGACTGTGGAAGTTGACTTGTTCAGATAATCTCTGCCTGATGAAGATAAAAATGAAAGACTGTGACTGATGGATCATGTGATCAGTATAGTAACTGCTTCATATAAATCTCAGCTGTGCTCTTCAAGTCCTTCTTGGCTTAGAGAGAATTCTACTTGGTGAACTGCAGAGCAAATTGCATATGCTTTAAATATCCAAATAGCAATGCTGGATGTATGCTTTGTCCTGATATAGGAGAGCAATTCCAGCAGTTTTCTTGAAGCTATTGAAAGGGAATCAGTAATAAATTCAATAGAGGAACCTGACTTTGATGACTGGTACAGCTATACAAGGTTGAATAGTTTGAGGAGAAAAAGAATAAGACCAGCATAAGCTATTTTGAGCATTGGTCAGTAAGTTCCAAGGTGGCAGTGTGAATGAAGGGGAAAAAGTGGAAATGACTCATACCCTGGACCAGTCAGAACTGTCAGGGAAGGCATGGCTCCAGAGGCATGAAGTCAAAATCCTCATTAGGTGTTGTAATGACCATGAGCAGGCAATGTCAGAGTGGAACCAACCTTTCAAAGGGATGGAAGGGGAAGTGTAACTCTTGAGTAATGAATGATTTGGGCATACCTAGAATTCCACTGAAGTTTGGTTGTTCAGTATGGAGACCTACTAAGGGAAATTGGGAGAAATATATTAGAAAAACAAATATTTGGGCCCCAAATTAAAATGAAATGGAAATAAGTGTACAAATATATTTAGCCAAGGAGCCAAGAACACTTGAATTATGTACTAGACCATAGTGCTATTTTTCTATAAGAGCACTGAAGGAAATACAATAATAATAAAATTTATATAGTACTTTCACTGTTCTAAGTCCTTTGGATTTATTAGCTTATTTAGTCCTCAGTCTGATATCATCTAAAGAGAAGACTACATATAGAATGACTCAACCACTTGGGAACTGAAGATAACCTGAGTGATGGCAGGGCATGACGCAGACAGGAAAATGGTGGGTCAGGGGTCAAAATCCAAGCAGATGGAGAAATCACTAGGAGACTTGTAAGAAACAAAAGTAGAGAGACAGAAAGTATCTTAACTGATTCTGTGAGGTCGTACTTAT
>VMDR010026676.1:0-13905 GCA_007922815.1 Macrotus californicus
TTTCACGCATCAGGAAACCGAGATCTAAACCAAAAAAATAAGCAGGCTTGTTTGCCAAAATACAAAATATTTTCCCTGAATCTAAATAAAATATTTGTTCCACTCATGTAAGAGATCTATATAGAAATAAATAATTTGACTTTCGGTCAAGATGGCAGGATAGCAAACATGGCTCACCTCCTCGCACAACCACATAAAAATTACAACTAAACTACAGAACAAACATCATTCAGAAACATCAGGAAGCAGTGTAACAGCGGCATCCCCAAGGTCAGCACAAGTAGCAGCCATCTACAGATTGCCTTATAGCTTATGCTGTGTGACCCCAGACAGAACACACTCAGTGGCTAACCTTGGACATGCCAACAACAGTCAAGGCTCAACTACAACAGGAGAGTGTGCACAGCCCACACAGTGGGCGTACCTTGAGTACTCAGCTTGGGTAATAGGAAAAGCTCTTCCACTGAACCCTACAAGACACCTACTGCATTAAACCACCCTATCAAGCCTAGGAGATATGGCAGCTCTACCTAAAACATAGAAACAAACACAGGGAGGCTGTCAATATGAGGAAACAAGAAACATGGCCCAAATGAAAGAACAGAACCAAACACCAGTAAATAAACTAAACAAAACGGAGACAAGCAATTCTCTAGAGATGGAGTTTAAAACACTGGTTATAAGAACGCCCAAGGAACTTAGTGAGGACCTCAACAGCATAAAAACAAAGTCCAGTCAGAAACAAATGATACACTAATTAAAATAAAGAACAATTTACAGGGAGTTAACAGTAGAGTGGTTGAAGCCAAGAATCAAATCAGCGATCTGGAACATAAGGAAGCAAAAAAACAACCAATTAGCACAGCAAGAAATAAAAAAGATTCTAAAAAAATGAAGATAGTGTAAGAAGCCTATGCGACAACTTGAAGCATACCAACATTCACATCACGGGAGTGCTGGAAGAAGAGAGAGAGCAAGACATTGAAAACCTATTTGAAAAAATAATGCTAGAAAACGTCCCTAACTTGGTGAAGGAAATAGACACACAAGTCCAAGAAGCACAGAGAGTCCCAAACAAGATGAATCCAAAGAGGCCCAAGCCAAGACACATCATAACTAAAATGCCACAGGTTAAACACAAGAGAGAGTCTTAATGGCAGCAAGAAAAAAGCAGTTAGTTACCTATAAAGGAGTTTTCATACAATGATCAGCTGCTTTCTCAAAAGAAACTTTGCAGACTAGAAGGGACTGGTAAGAAATATTGAAAGTGATGAAAAGCAAGGACCTACAACCAAGATTACTCTACCCAGGAAAGCTATCATTTAGAATCAAAGGGCAGATAAAGAGCTTCCCAGTCAAGAAAAAGCTAAAGGAATTCATCACCACCAAACCAGTATTATATGAAATGTTAAAGGATCTTCTTTAAGAAGATCAAAAATATGAACAATAAAATGGAAATAAATACCTATCTATCAAAAATTAATTCTAGAAAACAAACAAACAAGCGGAACAGAAACAGAATCATAGATAAAGAGAACGTTTTGATGGTTGCCAGGGAGGAAGATGGTCTGCAGGATGGCCAAAAAGATAAAGGGATTAAGAAGTACAAATTAGTAGTTATAGAATAGTCATAGGAATGGAAAGTACAGCATAGGAAATAAAGTAGCCAAAGAACATAAATGCCTGACCCACAGACATGGACAACAGTGTGGGATTGCCTGAGGGAGTGAAAGGGGTTAGGTAGAGGGGGTACAACAGAGGAAAAACTGGGACAACTATAATAGCAGAAAAGTAAAATATAATTTTAAAAAAGATATATAGAAACATGGCAAATGTCATTAATCATCGGTTTATAAATTAGATAGAACTCACTCAAAATAAGTGTTTTTAACTAACATCCCTCTGTGAAAGTAAATAGCAAAATACAACTAAACCTTTTAAAAGTGGGACTTAAGTAAAATTTCAAAAGCCCTTAGCATAGCCATATTACAGAGTAATAATCAATGAATAGCTATAACTCTAATATTTTAATATGGTGAATGTAACTCTGTTCTTATAGTCAAAATCAGGAATATTCCCCTCAGATGACTTTTCTGAAACAGAGACAGTTTAAAAGACCTAGGGATTCCCAACAAGTAAATGTAATACACGAACTTTGATTAAATCATGATTCACATAAAAGTGCTATGCAATAGAGTTGGAAAATAATGCGGAATTTTTTAACATGAACTGGATATTACATAATGGAGACTTTACGAATTTTCGTAAATAGATTAGACATTGTGGCTGTATGGAAGAATCTCCATGTACAAAAACATCTTACTTTTAAGACGTGAATCCTGAGTGCTTGGGGGTGAGAGCTCTGCAATTTACTTTGAAACGATTAAAAGGATATAAAGCAGATGGATGAATAGATACATAAACAGAGAGAGCCAATATGGGACATTTTTAATAATTGAATCAGAGGGTATATGTTTGTCATTTTCTTACCATTTTTAATTATGAATATTCTCAACATATGAAAAAGTTGACAAGAGAATGTTTACAATGAATAAGCAGCAGCTGTCTCAGGCACACTCCCCGCTAAGACTGGATTTGTCAAGTGTTTGGAAAACCGGCAACGTCTGGTAGATTTCTGTGCAACTTTCCTGTGCTTTGGATGTTATAGCTGACATCCTGCCGTGACAGTGCAAGCGGCTACCTCGTACCCCCTTCCCAAGCAGATGGGGAAGCCGGGCCTAAGGCCAGTACCATCTAGATATGTGTCAAAATCTAAAAAGATTAAAAATGTGAAGTGAATCTTCTGATCCATTAGATTTCTCAGATATGCCTGTTATAGCCTTAGGGTCCTCAACACACAGTGAGATGATTTTTGACCTCATAATGTTAAAGTTATTTATAACAAGCCACCACGGTTACATAAGAACCTGGGTCTGTACTCGGTGCCTCATTATGTAGAACTTCACTCTGACAAGTCACCTCACTGAGTCACCTCTAACTCATAGGGTGACTCAGGTGCAACAGCTTATCCCGAGTACTTTTTTAACTGATACCTTGGATTGGCCTTAAGCATTATCTACTTAATTGGGAAAGTTTGATGAACACAATGGTTTCGATTTCACCAGAATAGATGCAAAAGAGATCACATCGCCACGCGCCTCTTGGCTAGCCCCACACTATAATAATGGAATGAAATCACAGCTACAGTTTTTACCTCTCAGAAAACTTTTTCCTACTCCCACCAGCTTGACCCTGGTGACAGAAAACAGCCTTTATTAAATAAAGCATTCTCAGCACAAAGACCGCACCAGGATTGTTCAGACGCAGTCAAACTGCCATAAAAAGGATCAAGTGCTGTTAAGAGTAATACAGAAGCCAAAGTCCCATGTGGCTGTTTTTTTAAACATCTTTTTAAATCCTCACCTGAGGCTATGTTTTTATTGATTTTAGAGAGAAAGGAAGGATTAGAAAGAGAAACTTCGATGTGACAGAGAAACATCAATCAGTTGCCTCTTGTACACTCCCTGACCAGGAATTGAACCCGCAACCCAGGTATGTGCCTGACCGGGGATCGAACTCACAACCTTCTTGGTGTACCAGGACGATGCTCCAACCAACTGAGCCACCTAGCCAGGGCCCATGTTGTTTCTAACTGAATGTTTTCTTAGCTGATATAAACAAGGCAAGGCTCTGATCATGCCCAGAGCCCCCTGCGCATTCTTCCATCAATCTTACCCTCCTCCACTGCAGTGACTTATCTGCTCATCTGTCTCCAACGGCAACGACAACGGTACTCTATGAGCAAGGGTCCTTTGCCGTGTGTGTTTTCCCAACACCTGGTACAATGCTCGTGCATGATAACACCTCAACTGTTACCCGAATTAACTGTCTCAAGGAATTTGAACAGAGTGCTATAAACTCTTTACAATTCAAAAATAATAAAAATCGAAAAGGAAGACCTGAGCCTTCTAGGCTATAAAATCCCATCTTTCTACAATGTATGTGGCTGAACTTGGCAAAACTAAGGATCAGAGTAGATGTAAGGCCATGTGATCATTTTCATCCTGGTCTAAAATTTCTATCTTCCATTCATGACGACTAACATTTATTGCATCCTTAACGGGCCAGAGCCTAATGCCTTACTGGTACCCGTCCTTTACTCCCATGAAAACCCGTACAGCAACTACAATTAATATATTACTTTGACTGTGTGTTTTCCTCTGAACATTGCCAATTCCCCTAGATAAGTATCCCCTCAGAGAAGTTGATTTCCCCGTTTGGGTCTTATAAATGAAGGTTTGGCAGAACTACAGTCAGACCTGGCACCAGCTCTCCTCAAACCGTCCTTAAACACTGAAAAGCTGCAAACTGATTCCAGGATATGAAACACTAGAAATGTGTTTAAAACAAAGCATTCTAACTTTAAAAAGACTTATCACGTTTCATGTAACAGCATTCCCTACTTTTTAGGAAACAGAAGCAGTATGTACAATTGTGGAGATATTGAAGCATAGGCAAGAGAGATAATCATCCATGACAAAAAGGTATTAAGGTTTTTAAAAAATGAGTAGCTTCCACACATGAATAGCCCTGAAGAGCCTTTCTGCTACAGGTTGAATTCATAATGAACATAGAGTTATACAAAGGGTCTAAGAAAGGAACTGAATGTCTATGTCATCAAGTTACCTAGAACTGAGAGATAAATACCTATGCCCAGAGCCTATATCCTAGAAACTGCTCTGAAACAGACTCACTCACTACCTGGTGGGGGCACGGAAGCCAGCAAATGAGTTAACAGGCCTCTCTACCAGCCCGAACTAGACCAAAGCAAAGATGGTCCGAGCAGCCAAATTCGCTCTAGAGAAGGAGAAGAACGAAGAAAAGGGAAAGGAAAACAGAAAAGGGGGGGGAGACGGAAGAGAAAACATAGTCATCTCACACACATGCAGTGTACTTACCTTTGTCAGAGCTTGTCCTAAAAGAGTCTCAAATGCTCTCAAATTAAGGTATGGACCATTATAGTAGGGGTTACTTTGTGCTTTTCTTCCCAGCCAGTACAATGTTATCAAAACCTTTAAAAAAATTCCATAAAACAACAAGATCAGTTTATTTATAGCAACTAACTGCAAGTTCAAATGCAGGTGAGCACTCTAGATAAAAGAGCGTATCTTTTAAATATGCTCTTTTCTTCTAAACTATGAGAAGGGCCATTAAAAATGTTATTTACTCTTCCTAGGTTTTTGTCTCTGAGCACATTCTCAGACCAAAAGCGCAGATCCCAACAGGTATTCATACACACAAAGAGTAAAAAAAATACAAGAGGAAAACAAAGTAAACTTTTAAGGCAATCAATATTTTTCCAACAATAAACTTAGGAAGTGGTCACATGTAATCAATAATTCTCAGCTTTCTTCAGGATATTGCACTCTTATGTTTTGATAAGCTGTTATTCTAATCCATGCAGAATATTATAGATATTATATAAGTACCCATTGGACGATTACCCAGAGTTCTTAAACATTCAGTGTTTTTCCTTAAAGTCTAACTTCATAGTTTCTGACATATTCCCCTAAAAACCCTAACAGGTGTTCACTTGCCTTTACCACAATACTAACATGTGAGGAACCCCTTTCTAATTTTAAACTGTCCTCTAATTACCATGAAGACCAAAATTTAAGTTTTAAACATATTTAAACATATTTAGAGTTTGTGACTAGTTGGTTTCCAGCAAAAATTCCTCTAGAGAAAGGATACAGAGTATACTAGGGATGTTTAGACCCCACTGCCTTATTGCAGAGCAAGCAAAAAACCATTCGTAATATTCCATTAGACATATCTTACATTTTTCACTCTCCTGTCAGTCTCTTCTTGCCTGTAAAGAAAAAGAAGAGATATCCATTAATAACTAAGAACTTTAAATTATTAATTATTAACTAAAGGCTCATTTTTATTCTAAAGTTTTATGAATATTATACCACCTGGGAAGTTCAAAAATCTCAGACTGCATATTATCCGTCAGAAAAATTTGTCTATATTGATTTCATGAAATATAATGGTCAGTTTCTATAAAAAGGTTGCATTTTTTGCATTATTTTATTCAGTACAGCCTGGTTTCTAAAAGGCATTATTTGCATGTTTTGTATTTATTTTAAACAGTGTCTACACCCTATGCAGTGGGGGAAATGTGCTCACGGCAGGAAAAACTCAGGAAACTGGAGAGGGAAAGAGCTGTTTTGCACTGAGATCCCCTATTCCTGGTCCACACGGAGTTTTCTCACCCAAGTCTGCCAGAGCAAACTAGTCAGAGACCAAGACACTGCAGAGGTTGAGAAGGGAACTTCAAACGGTAGCAGTGACTCCCCCTGAAGACATCTGGCTCTGCTACAAGACTCACGAGTTTTTTTCTCCTTCCCAATAAAAGGATATGATATTCATGGGACAGTTAGGAAATAGGCCGATGTCACCACAATGTTGAAGAAGCAACACCATGAGTTAATTGATGAAAGGGATTTAGGTTGCCTGAAAATAATGTGTGTTCGGTCATTAGAGACACTGAAACAGAATCATCGTGAATTCAGAGAGACTGTAGAAGCCTGAGCGAGGTGGCTCCCAAGGTGGCCTTTCAGTTTAAAAGTCTATAAGTAGTATATTTGTTAAGATGAAATACATGCAGGGGGATCCAAAAACAACCGGAATTATCTTCAGAAGAGCAGGTCCCTTGTAGTACAGGCTTCCCCCACTAGGTGAATGTTCTAGGAACCCGTCTGTGTCAGTGTGCCAGCTGGCATTGTTGTGAGAGGCTGTGTTCAGCTTCGGTGAATTTTTTTTAAGACTCTTTCAACGCATTTGCCCATTTCACGATGGGTGACTTAATGAGTGCATTGAGTGGTCAGCAGTGTTTGACCAAAAATGGCATGACCCTCATGCCTCATCCACCCTATTCACCCAATCTCACCACAAGTGACTTCTTTGTTTCCCCAGATGAAAAAAGCCCTCAAAGGAAAACGTTTTGCTGATGTGGAAGGGGTGAAACAAAAAATGGCAGAAGCACTAAAATGATTCAAAATTGATGAGTTCAAAAACAGTTTTGAGCAGTGGAAAAAACATCTCAATAGGTGTATTACATCAAATGGAGAGGACTTCGAAGGTGACTGAAGTTTAAACATGTAAGAATAAATATGCAATTTTTACAAAATAAATTCTGGGTTTTATTGGGTCACCCCTTGTACACACATACCATGGGTAAGGCATATATAAAACACACATAAGACATAGAAAGAAAGAATAGGGGAAACATGAGCACACAAATTGAATTTAGCTTTTAAAGAATTGATGAGACAGTTATGACCATTTCTTTCCATAAAACAAACTTAAACTGAAATGAACCTAAGGACAACACTGCACCTCCCATTGCTGTAAATGCAAGGTACAGCCTCTTCTGTCATAAACAGGCACAATAATCAGTGAACTTGGTACTATAACCTTTTACTCACTTTACATTCCCTTCTAAATATGAGCATTTATAACATGCTCTTCAACATAATGATACATGAGCCAGACACATTAGTGTCCTATCACTGAAATGCAGTGCCAGGAATTCAAGGAGTCAATGATTTGCTGGAGTCACTGGAGGCCACTCTCTGACACACAGCAAACGCATCCATCCACTGCTGGAAGTCAGTAACCCAGCAGCATCTTTGCCTACTGTGGCCAGGGCACAACCCCTCAGCCTTATAAATAGAAAAAGCCCAAGGGTGGAGGGGAAGCTCATGGTAACACAAGACTCTCCTGGAGCCAGCCAAGTTACTGCCCAACCCATCAGAACCGAAATTAAGGCAGCCTTATCTCCAAAGTTGGCTCACTCCTCCGTAACAAATATTTCGAGAGTGGACTTAGCAAAAGCACCGTGTTCAAGAGCATTAGCTTTGGCTCAGATCTGGGTCCCAAACTAGGTTTGTCTTGGCAATCTATTCGATTTTCCAAACTTCAGTTTCCTTCTGGAGAAAGTGCCGATAAGATCCCCTAGTTCAATAGATTAGGAGGAAATGTACTCAGGTCCTTAGCAGAGTCCCAAGCCTCACCGTGAGTGCTCGTCAGGAAGCGGTTAGTATCACTAAGCTACGCGAAGGCAGGGCCCATCATATTCACCATGCTAACCACACAGGCTTCCTAGGATTTAAAACTGCAGCCAACCTGCCTGACACTCCCATTTCTCACTACTGCTTTAGTTTTATACTTATAAGCACCTCCTGCATGCATGCATTCATCCTCTGACTCTCCTCCACCAGAATCCAGAAGAATTTTTGTGGTTTTGTTTACTGCCATATCCCAAGTGTCTTCAAGATAGGGTCTAGCACCTGGCCAGCACATACAGATATTTTATTAAAAATGTCTAGCACAGTGTATGGCACGCAGATGCTCTCAAATATTGATTAAATACATTTATTTGACTTACAGAAATGTAATTCAGCAAAAGAAAGTCTGAAATAATAAAAGCTCAGGAGATTCCTAATAAGTAGTCAGTCATATGATGTCAAAGAACAGTTCAATTAGATTAGCTTATTAAAACGTTGAATTTTGACTCAAATTGTATTGATATTCGTAATTGGGCTTCTTTTTTAAGCTACTGTCTTGAAAATCACAATAAAAGGGACTTCTTTACAATCATACATCAGTAACCCAATAAAGAGCACAGATTCAAAAACAAGGACCAACTTCCAAACCCCGAGTACAAAGATTGAATGCCACTCTCTGCAATAAAAATACTTCCCAGCAGAGTTTCTGAATTACAGAGACCAAAGAATCCAAGCCTCCCTTGAATCCCAAATTCAACATGAAAAAGTATAGAGATAAAACATTAATGGTTTGAAAAAATGACTATGTTGAATATGTTGCCAGCCTTCTCCATATATCACACACTAATTTTAGTTTTTGATTTTTTCAATTACAGTTGACATTCAATATTATTTTATATTAGTTTCTGGTAATAGAGCATAGTGGTTAGACAACCATATAATTTACAAAACAATCCCCCTGATATTTCAAGTACCCACCTGGCACCATGCATATTATTATAATATTGACTATAGTCCCTATGCTGTACTTTACATACACTAATTTTTAAATATTATAGTTGATATTTAAGAAGTAGCAAGTATAACATAGATATAATCTTCCACTCTGTTAATGGGATTGCTCTGGTAATTTCTTCACTACCTGCCAGAGGGCCAGAAGATACATGCCCATCACAGGCCTCGGGACGTGCTGCCAGAGGTCTGGAAGGAAGGAGCTGCCAACTCGCAAATGAGCCCCTCAGTAAGCGCCTCCATCTGCACCATCTTATCCTGACAGCTGGTGAGTGGACTCAGAAGAACCCCGGAGCTCTGGGTCTGATCCTTTCTTTATTCACAGCTATTTTAGAGTACTAGCTCAAATGATCAGGGAAGGAGTGCCACCACTAAACAAACCAGGGAAAAGGAATTCATTTAGAAGTCCCATCTCCCCGCAGGAGATCCCATGCCAGGTCCTTCCCTGAGGACACAGCTTTGCCAAGAGGGCAGGCTCTGGGGCCAGACTTCCCGGGTGTGAATTCTGGATCCACTTTGATTAGCTGTGAGAACTTGGTCATGTTATTTAACTCTGTGTCTCCATAGTCTCACCTGGAAACAGCATACCACTCTCACTGGGCTTAAATGAGAAGGTTTAAAAAGTGCTTAAGGCAGGTGATCAAGTAAAGGAGACATGTCAAGACTATCCTCCAATAATCCATCTCATCCAACAGTGTGGAGGAAGGGAAGTAGCCAGAGGACAGGTGAGTTTCCCAACATGAAATGTCCCCTGCCAGGAAACACATTTCTGTAAAGTACAATTCAAGACACTGTCATATAATGCTTTCCTTGCCCTCTTGCATGGAAGGCTTTGAATGAGAAATTATTTCTAGAATAAGAGCAAACAAAGGGCAAGGCAACCTGGTGTGATATTACTGTTATTGACCAAACATCCACATTGGCACCAGGCCAGCCCTGTTCATCTGTCCTTTGTCATGGACTGCTCCTTGGCCAACACCCTTAAATTTTCCAAAAGCTCAAAATCTGAGGGGAAACAAATTGTTAAACGTGCCCACATGGCTGAAATCTGTCCCCCTCATATCTGAGAGCATAGTTTGGGAAGAAAGCCTTAAAGGACGAGATTATAGTTTCATGATAGTTCGGTACAGCCAACTGTGTTCTAGTCCTTCGTCAAATATATTTCCAAATACCTTCTGTTTATCAAAGGCTAACCCCGGGCCCTCATGCCTGCACCCATCACAGATGTCCCTCGAGTCCCTTCCGGTGGAGTGCAGAGAGCTGGAACCACACCTGATTCACGGCTATGTCCCGGGAGGCAACCGCCGGTCTGGCCAAGGGCAGCCAAGCATTCGAATGCCTGTGTATAAGTTACCTAAAGCCTCTCACTGAGCAGTCCAGCAGATCAAGGATGGAGAGAGATGGAGGACATTTCCCCCAACTAAGATAAAGCTTCACAGGGTCTGAAACAGAATCCCACTTCTCTTTTTATGTTTCCTTCCCTTACACCTCCATACACCTTTTTTTTCCTCAAAGTGCCAACTTCCTCGTTTGCAGCTCTGCAAGGTCCCACCTCCTCCTGTTGTGCCCCGATGTGCTAATGCCCTCAGAACTGAAATCTCTGTGCTCCAAAAGCATCTTCCCTTCCCAGATCCCGGCTCCTAACCCATCCAAGCCAACTTCTGTAAACATCGAACACACTTATCTTATCAAACCATCGAAGAAACATGTGATTCAAAACTCATGCTGGAATTTCTGACACAGTAGGAGTATTTTTGCCCCGGGTACCTTGAGAAGTTTGGCTCCACCTGCCACCACCCCAAGCTTCTCTGGCTAACAAGGAATCTGGAATTCTGTAAGGGGTCCAGGTATAGCTTCCTCCTCTACCAAGTCTCCTCCCTGCCACACACAGTCGGCCTTCTGTCTATCCCTAACCCTACTGTCCCTACAGAGTCCTTTTTCTTGATCCAGAATAAGACTCCACCTTTATTACTCAGGAAAAAGAAAAAATGCAACTCACTGGATGATTCTGTTCCCAGGCATCCACTTCCTGAGGCTACTTCCCAGAGTAAGGCGTGGATTCTTCCGAGGGACCCAACCCTTCTAGAGTTGTTCTAGCCTTGCCCTGCCCTGTGCTGCCCTGGGTGGCACCAGCTGAACTGAATGTTGCCTTTTAAGAAATAGGATTGATGTTAGAGAAACTGGGCTCAGGAGTTTCTTGGTCCCTCTCCAAGCCACCAAGTAATCTCTGCCCTCCAGTTGTTGCTATGAAGTCTAGCCACCTGTTCACAGCTTTAAAAAAAAGTCAAGAAATGAGGTTCGGAATCATGATTTCATAAGCAGTCACAAGTAGAAAAGGTTTGGGGGGCAGCCTCAGCTTTAAATCTGTCAGACATGTACGGTGTGAGTGCAGGGGCAGGAGACTGCCGAGGCCGTTCAAAGCGGCTGTCCCCTCCCGACAGCAGCAGCACCATTTTTGTGTGTGAAACAGGGCAGTCCCCTCCAAATGGGCGGACAGGGGGCATTCTGAGCAACCCTGAGAACGCTAAGTAAAAATAATAAGTGTGTGAAAATTTCTCATACTACTTACTGTCTCAGAAAAGGGCCTGTTTCTATTCCAAATGCAAGAATCAAAGAAGGATATAAGGATTATGTTAGCTAATGGCTCCTTTTCCTGTTAATACAAGTTCTACTTTTTCTAATCATGAAGCACATCTACTGCATTATTTAAAATAGAGTAAATACTACCCCCTTTCTCTAATGACTATCGAATAAAAGGAGGGTGAGATGTGTGAATAAAAAGGCTAACGGTGAATTCTTGGAAAACTGCACTTATTCTTTCCTTGTCTCAAAAAGCAAGAAGCAATTTTTTAAATTGGAAATTCCTCCTTTCCTCCCACCTTCATCCCTAAAAATGAAACTCTATTCTAATTGACAATGAGCCAGTCATGTTCGACACATGTGACTCATAGATTTTCATCTGCCATTGTTACAAAAACGCAGCCCTACCTGATTGTGGAAACTGTAAAAATGGCGCATGAGAAAATAACACCACATCTGGAGATAATTAGTGACCACACGTAGATAAACTTGATGATTTCTGGACCTACCTGTGCGAGAAAAAACTCTTGGAAATTCAACAGATTTTTGCCCTAGCAACATAACTTATTCCAAACATGACAAATGAGTAAGTACCCTCATGTTAAAAATAATTTGTCATTAAATTTCACACCCCTCCCACACACTGCTAAAAATAGCTAAGCTTCACTTAAAGAGAAAGGAAAAAACACATGCATTCCAAGGCGCTGGCACACACTCCCACTTAAGTAATGAACTGAGGGGTGCTGCTGTAGGAGCTGACAGGTGGGTTTGGTTTCTAACCCTTTCAATCACAGACTCTTTTTGTGACTGTTTTCTGCTTCATGAATATGTGTGCTGTCACAGAACACTGATTTCCCAGCTGAGACTCCACATGCAGATCCCCTGTTAGGCTGCAAATGAGAAGAGACAATCCCTGAATGCAGAATTCAGTATCCACTGTGTATACCCTGTGTACTAAATGGAGTTACGGCATTCACTTATATCAAATGGGCAGATGTCAATTACAGACGCACCCATAATTTTACTTCTGTAGATTACAATGCTAGGTAGCAGAAGCAGTGGAAATAGTGGGTTTGGGTTTCAGACATTTTAAGTTTGAGACACTTAATAGACAAAGTAGAAAGGTGAAGTAACTGATAATTAGCCATACAAGTATGGTGTTCAAGACAGAGATCTAGGCGGGACATATAGCCTAGGGCAGCAATTTTCAACCTTTTTCATCTCATGGCACGCATAACCTAATTACTAAAACTCGGCAGCACACCAAAAACATGTTTTCTGGCCGATCTGACAAAAAAAAAATAGGTATAATTTTGATTCATTCACATCAGATGGCTATTGTTGTGTTGGCTGTTGTCACTTTTGTATTTGACCATCTAAGGGAAAACAGGTCAGTGCCCCTGACTAAATAGTCAGCTGTTGCATGTTTGAAAAATTCTTGAGGCCCATCGGTTGAAAATCACTGATCTAGGGACTTGTCAGCATAGAGATGAAAGGTTAAGTCATAAAGCTAAAATGAGATCACCTTACAAATAAGTGTAGATAGAGAAGAAGTCTAAGGTTTGAGGCCAACACATAAGAGTTAGGAAGTAGAAGAGAAGCCCGCAAAGCAGAGAACCATCCAATCCTACGCGAGCAGTGGTGGAAGGAGAGCAAGATGGAGAGCAGCAAACAGGTTGAAAGTGCTGTGGGAGGGGAAGGTGAGGGTAGAGGCATTACGCCTGAATATTTTCTTGACGCTTAGAATATTTTACACACACACACACCATTACTAATGACTTCTCCTCAAAGGAGGAAAAATAATAAATTAACATTAAAAATGTTAATGCCCAAGCCCTGATGTTCCTAAAGATACAATTTAAGAGGACGTTGAACTAGACATCTCACATGTCCTTCCAAACTTTTGATTCCATGCTCAGCAAAGTCAAGATGAAATTTCACTATAAGTAATAAAGCTTTTAGTCCTTAACATCATGATTTTGGAACAACACTAATATGCCAGGTGAGGTACTTCTTTTATTTCTTTTTTTTTTTAGTTAATCTAAATTTCCTGTTTATTCAAGTAAGAATACTTCTTGTCTTGGACAAAAAAATATCTATGACTCACTGTTAACAAATATACATTTTGAAAATTTTGGAAAAACATATACATTAGAAGAGCTTCGGAAAAAAGAATGTAGAATGTAGACAGATGCAGGTATTTCAGTATGTCTCTGTGACGAGGCTCAAGTACAAGGAT
>VMDR010026677.1:0-13904 GCA_007922815.1 Macrotus californicus
ATGGAACTGAAGCAAAAGAGGTATAGAGCTTGTCTATTACTTTGATGTAAAAGGATGGGCAAGACCCAAAATGATTTCTCTTAGATATGAATGTCCTATACATACACGAAAGATATTTAACATGCAATTTTGTCACAGAGTTAACAGGTGGTAAATGTACTCAGGTATCCCTCTTCAAAACTGGCGTATCTTACCTTAATAGAAAGAAATAGTAGTCATTAATAGTATCTTTCATTTAATAATAAAAAAAATAAACCCACTGCAGACTAATTTATATAGAGATCATATTATAACCAAAAAAATAATAAAAATGCCAAAAATGTTGTATAAACCTTAAACTCAGCAAGATAATTTGGTTCAGCTCTTAAATATATGATAAATCATAGAATTTTGTTTTTCATTTTTCTCCCTTCACTTGAATTCTGAGGCAGTTACTCTAATTCTCTTAGTTGTGTCAACATGCTCACAATTTTGTTTCTTAAAGTAGAAAGTAAATTAACAGTTCCTTATTTAGCCTATTGTTTCTCTTCACTTAGCAATCCACTTCCAATAGTTATGGGAGCCAAATTGTTGTTTATGTTATGTACGTACCTTTTTAAAAAACCTGTAAAGTTTCACAACTTTATATGAGTGGATTTCTGTTTCTTAATTTCAAAAAGAGAAAAAATAAACTGTAATGGAATTATTGAGCAATCCTGAGGAGATATCCAAATTATTATTTCTAGGAATCGAGGAAGATCTTCATAGTTAGCTACCATGTGGAGAGAAAAGTGAAACAAATACTTTATGAAGGCCTGGCCTAATCATTTATGCAAAAAAGAGCAAATTAATCATGATAATCACCTCGCTCTTCAACCTCTTCCCGGAATGTAGCTCATCCTGGACTCCCATCAATGTGAACTGCTCACTGCTTTCTGTAAGATCTGTGCTCTCTGCTCCCCATGTTTGAGGTTGGTATGAATCCCACCACCTGAAGATCTTTCCTCTCATTCAAAACCCAGTCACTAATATCCCTCCTCGAAGCATTCCCTGACACCCTACAACTCAATAGCACTTGCCTGTGTATTGGCTCTACAGTACTGTGTAATTATTAAAAGCATTGCATTTGTGGTAAGAAAAACATCAGCTGTGATCCTGCTGTGGTATAGACTAAAATCTCAACTATTTAGAGAGGTGAACTATTAACCTCTCTAAAAATGGAAACAATACCATTGACCTCCCAGGGCTTAAATGAAGATCAAACAAGATAGTGCATTCAAAGTACCGACATCCAACAACTGTTAGTTTGGTTTAACATTTAATGTTAGTTTAGTTTATCATTGTTAGTTTAATATTTTTACCTTTGATTCTCCCATAGATTTATGCTAAATGTCTTATGTAAACAACATATTATTTATTAAGTGGTCAACTTTGTGCCCGGCACCATTCTTGGTCCTAGAGATGCAGCCATGAATAACAAAACCAGGTCTTTGCTTGCATGGATTATTGATGCAGACTCTGCCCGTGGGGTCCATGTGTTGTGGATGTTTATGCTACGGCTGCAATGAACGATGAATAAATTCACACGGACTACAGAAATCCGGTGGAGAAAAAGGGACGGCATGGCCACTCTCTAAGTGAGAGAGAGAGAGAGGCCGGCCCTGACCCCTGCCTGGACAAGCTTTTATTGACATTCTAGGTACATTACATCAAGGATGGTCCTCATTTACTATGCACAGGTTTGCTTTAGGTGGTTACCTTTAATAGACAACAAAGGAAAGAATGTTGCTAATCAATTCAAAGAAAAAGGACATTTGCAAATGTAAAGGGGTAAAGTGGTTGAGCTGGTTACACCCCATACTTGGGAGCTTCAGCACAGATCACAATAAACCTCTGCTGCCTCGATTCTGGGTGAGGGAGTTTTTTAGCAAGAGTAAGACTCAAAGTGGCATAGGTACAATGCAGGCTGGATTCCCCATGGGAGAACAGATCTGTGGGTCTGGCTTCCTGTGTGCCATACATGCACCTGTCTATTTTCAGACAGAGCTGAGCTACGTTCAGCATTCCAAGCAGATAGGTTTCCCTATAATTCCCTCTTTGTTTTTAGTTATAAGGCTACATTTGCCATTGCCAGGTGGATTGGTCCCCTATAGATTATATTCAGGGTTAGGATGATAAACTATAAATACATACATACATACATACATACATAAATATCAAATTTTAATTCATTTTATGTAGAATGTTAAAAATGATGATTTTCAGCCCTGGCTGGTATGGCTCAGTGGATTGAGAGTCAGCCTGTGAACCAAAACATCGCCAATTTGATTCGCCATCAGGGCACATGCCTAGGTTGTGGGCCAGGTCCCTATTTGGGGGCGTGCAAGAGGCAACCGATCAATGTTTGTCTCTCATATCAATGTTTCCCTTCCTCTCTTCCTCTCTCCCTTCTCCTCTCTCTAAAAATAAAAGCAATAAAATCTTTTTAAAATTTAAACATTTATATACCCAATGTAAGAGAACATAAATCTATATAGCAAATATTGACAAATGTAAAAGGAGAGATTGATAGTAATATCATTAGGGGACTTTAACGTTCATTGCCATCAATGGATAGATCATTCAGAGATGAAATCAACAAGCTACATCTCTACATCAAGAGACAAAGGAAGACCCAGTAATCCCACTTCTATGTATTTGTCTAAAGACATCCAAAACACTAATTTGAAAAGATATATGCTTCCTTATGTTCATTGCAGCATTATTTACAATAGCCAACACATGGGCAACATAAGTGCCCATCAATAGACGAGTGAATGGATAAAGAAGAGGTGGTACATATATACAGTGGAATATTACTCAGCCATAAAACAGAATGAAATCTTGCCATCTGTAACAACAAGAGTAGACCTAGAGGGTGTTATGTTAAATGAAATAAGTCAGACAGGGAAAGATAAAAACCACATGATTTCACTTAGGCAGTAGGTGGAATCTAAAACGCAAAATAAACGAACAAACAAAAAAGAAACAAACGCATAGATACAGAGAACATTTTGAAGGTTGCCAGATGGGAGCTGGTTAGGGGGGAGGGGAAAAAAGGGAAAGGATTAAGATATGCAAGTTGCCAGTTATAAAAATAGTCATGGGGATGTAAAGTACAGCATAGGGAATACAGTCAATAATATTGTAATAACTATGTGTGGTGCCAGGTGGGTACTAGAGTAACTGGGGTGATCATTTCATAAGGCATATAAACGTCTAATCACTAGGCTGTACACCTGAAAGTAATACAGGGTGGGCAAAAGTAGGTTTACAGTTGTGAGTATGCAAAACACAGAGTTTATTCTTGTGTTATTATTTTATTGTATTATTTTCCATATTAACAACTGTAAACCTACTTTTGCCCCACCCTGTATAATATTGTCTGTCAACTGTAATTGAAAATAAAAATTATTTTTAAAAAAGGAACCTAGAGTGCATATTAAGAAGTGAAGGACTAATCCTTTTCTCTCCAAAATTCTTTGATAAATAGACTTGAATGAATCATAATTTCTCTGTTATCGGAGTCATAAAACTGTGTTCAATTTGACATAGGCTTTCAGAATTTTTAGACATTTAATAAAATTATTTGCAATATAAAATGATTTATCATCTAGGACAGATTTTCATTTCATCTTTAACTAAAAGTTATAGATTCAGATGTGAAAAGGCTCTACACAGCACGTGTCTCAGAATTTTCGCTCCCGAGTCCCAGCAGTTGTATATGGGCGGCTTTACTACATTTTAGATGCCCATAAAAGTGGAAATACATCTGCTCTATGAATCATCAGTAAAAGTGCTGGTGAGTGCTTTGTTGATGTGGTTAATGTGAGTGACATATTCATATGCAGTTAAGATGACCTAGGCTATCCCAGAAATGATTTTCTTTCTCTTTTCTTAAAAGTTGGTAGAGATGGAAAATAAGATTCTAGAATTCTGCATCTTGAAATGAGCAAGTTCATAATGGAAGAAATATAGAGCCGAGACAAATTATAAGCAAGTTAATTTTTGGTTGTAGTTTGGGTAAAAATAGAGTATTAGTAAGTAAGAAGATTGTATGATGGCCAGAATATACTGTTCACATGTGATTTAAATGCATTAAGAATATAAATATGTATGATATTTGAAACATTGCTCAAATAAAAACCAAGCAGTCTTGATCTCTGTTTTTATGGGACATCACTCTTATATTAATGGTAAATTATTTTAAATCGTAAAGGTGAAAAATATATGCTCCATTTTTTTAACCTCCCCTTAAACATTTTCAGCTAACCTAAATTTCAAGTGACTTCTCCTTTTTAACCCATCAACATTGATCAAGGGAAAACTGTCATTGAGGAATTCTAGCTCATCTATGATGTTTTGGAAGACATCTTTCTTATGATTACCTTCTTATGTATTAACATGCAAAATTAATATGAACAGCTAAAACTCAACATCCAGAAGAGCCTAGGGAACTGAGGAATAGAGAGTGAAATGGCTATGACAACCGTCAGATGTGTTTATTGCTGATGACAATGCTGAGCCCTCCCCACCGTCTCTACATCAAGAGCAACGTTCAGTTTCCTCCGTCACATGGACTGGGCTTGGCTGTAAGGCAGACTGAAATGTGACCCAAGATTTAAGAGAAACCTTCTATTCATATTTAACAACTGGCTAGGCATTATAGATTTTCAATAAAATATATGAACCTTTCTCTGTTAGCAAAGATACTTCAAATTCATCTTATGAATGACATTGAGTGCTTTTCAGCTGAGGTGGACATGAATAGTTCTTCAAGTCGCCTAATTGCCCCTCTTTCTGACTCGTACCTATTTCTACATACCCCAAATAATATCTAATTACACATAATAACATATTAAAAATCATTTGTTTTGTATCATCCATGCAGTGCCATTTCCCACAATAATTTTTTGTATGTGAAAATTAAAAAATGGACATTTTTTGTTTAAAAGTTCATAAATATTATCCTTTATATCATGAACCAAAACCTAATTATGAAAAAACAAATAATCATCCCAAACTGGGGAAAAGGTAAAAGCAGAAGGACAAGCAAAATATGGGAATATTTCTAGCAGTTTGTTAAAAGGAACACTCAAATTAGAAAACAAACGTAGAAAAAGAAACACAATTTTCTGAGTCACAGACTGTGAAGGGCTCCTTCCAGGTCATGCCATGCACATTTGAAAATAAGAAACACTGCAAGCACATTGCTATACAACTGGCATTTTGTTAAAATGGTGGGACATAAATCTGAATTGTGCTATATTCCCCTTTTTACCAGTCAACTAGATATTTGTACAACTGGTATGAAACAAAAGATCTCACACAATGGGTACATTGAATATATCACTATTATCACCCATACAGCCTCATACACGCCTCCTTACTACTTGTGAACAAGTAAATTTGGTCAATTGTTGACCAGGGCCCAAGAAGTGTTAAAGTATGAATGACATATCCTATTGTGAGGCCCTCACCTCTAAGATCCTCATTTCAAGATCTGAGAGTAAGTCTGAGGCCTCCAAAGTCACAGTGTTCTGAGATGATGGTCAAATTGTCCTCCATTACCACCAAGGGACAGAATTCTCCACAAGAAAGTAATAAGTGAGAAACAAACTATTCTGTTTATCATAGCCCCACACAAGCTAAGTAAAAATTCATCCTGAGAAAGAAAGACACACTTTTTTTTGAAATAGAATCATTGTAACTCTAATTTAAGATCTTGGAAACCAGTAAAGAAAGTCAGTGCAATATTGGTAGTCTCACTTATAACCTAATGACTGACGTGGAAACACATTTTACAGTTTTTATGAGGTCCTCAAAACAAATTGTGCATCTAGTGTTTGGCCTCGCTAGTGTTCCTCTCCACTCTTTATCTTTAAAAAAAAACTTTGTTTGAACATATCCCATGTAGAAGTGTTACATACCACGTTTTCAGAAGAAAGGAGATTGCTACATAGGCCTGGCACTGGGAAAGGGAGTAAGGCCTGACTGAGACTCCGAAGGAATGTCTTCAACAGTTTAGTCCAATTAAAATGTTTATAGACCTGCAGAGGGCAATACGTGGGCTGTGTGACATCACAAGGCCTTTGTGTTAGCCTGCTTTTGTCAGACAGGCAGTCTGAACTCGGCCTGTGGAGACGTGCAGGTTTGAGCCAGACTTCCCTCTGTGTTTGCCGAAATAACCACACTCCACCAAATGGTGTTTTCACTTCCTGTAGTTTGGCAGTCCTTTCACCTTCTTCACAGTGATATAAAAAAGACCAAACAATTTGGAGACGCTTATGGATGGTATATTAAAGCCCAATTTGGTATAATATGTCTTTTTTTCTTTCTAGCATCCCATTGTTGATTGTCTGAGATAAGAGGAATAAAACTGTAGTACAATATTATTGTGGCAATAATGCAAACCTAAGAAAATACAGCAAAGACATTGGTTCCAGGCAAGCAACACTGAAGGTGAAGTGCCTTCCTCTCTGAAGTGGGTTAAACAAAGAGTGGCTCCCAACAGATGTCTCCATGCCCTAGTCTTTGGAGCCTATAAACGTTGCCTTATTTGGAAAAAGGGACTCTGCCGTGTAATTAAATTAAGAATCTTGAGACAAGGAGATCATCCTGGAGTATCTGGGTAGACCCTAAATCCAGTGACAAGAGTCTTTATAAGGGACACACAGAAAAGCAGACAGACATACAGAGGAGGCAATGTGAAGACAGTGGTAGAGAGTGGACTGATGTGACCATTAGCCAGAAGCTGGCACAGGCACAGAACAGATTTTCGCCTAGAGTCTTGGTAGGGAGTGAGGTCCGGCCCACTGCTCGATTTTGAACTCTGGCCACCAGAACGATGGGGGAATAAGTTTCTCTGGTTTTAAGCTACCAAGTTTGTGGTAATGTTATGGCAGCCCTAGGAGACTAATATACTTTCCAAACTAGATAGATGGATAGATAGGAATACACATCTATAGATATTGTATACACATATGCACACACATGATTATGTGCACACACAAGTACACATGTATGGCATATGCACATACATGATTATATATACACAGGTGTGTACACATGATCACACATATAATGCATGTGTGTACACACATGTATATATTCACAATCAATATATTTATGATATAGCTTTCAATAAATAAATCTTAACATCTTGAGGTGTTCTGTAATATTTGTCAAATATCCCCGAGTGCCTGTCATGGACTGAATATTTGTATATCCCCCAAATTCCTATGTTGTTATCCTAACCCTCAATGTGATAGTGTTAGAAAGTAGGGCCTTTGGGAGGTAGTATGGTCATGAGGTTGGAGCCCTCAGTAATGAGGTTAGTGCCCTCATAACGGGCATGAGAGAACTTGCTTCCTCTCTCTCCCAGCCACGAGAGAATACAACTAGAAAATGGCTGCCTGTAAACCAGGAAGGGGGTGTGGATGAAAAGGGGGTGCTACAGTAAATCTGACCCAAGTAACCTCATGGGGTGATCTGATCATAAATTCCTAGCTGGGCAAGTCAGGGTGGGTGGTCATGCCCTGCACATCTCCAACTTTTCTAGTAAAAGGTTTTTAAGCAAGCCCGGTCCATTGTTCTCATGCATCTAGATTAACACGCCTTCGACAGGCCAGGAGTCATCTTTTCCAGGGGCCTCGAAGGCCTAACAGCCTTTAAGGGCACAGTCTTGTTAGCTCTCCTGTGCCTTGCTTTCCCCCACTCTCATGTAATCTTCCATGTGCCCCTTCCTTGATTCCAAACGCAGAAAATAAACTCCAAACCTGTCATTCTCTGGAGTATTTGAGATCTTGCTTCCCAACAATGCCATCAGTTTGGCTCAGATAAACTCCTGAAATTATCTACAGGTTTGAATAATTTTTACATCAACAAAGGCCTTTACCAAGAACCCAACATTGCTGGCACCCTGATCTTGGACTTCCAGCTGCCAGGACTGAGAAATAAATGTTTATTGTTTAAGCTATTCAGTCTAAGGTATTTTTCTTAGAGCAGCCCAAACTATGACAGCACCCCAAGTTCATCAGTTTTTCCTAGAGAATCATGAATGATTGTTGTTTTTAGTTTTTAGTCTACCTGTTTATAAAAGTGATAAACTATAAAATTACTATGATGTGATATTTAAAGAAGTATGTCATTCAGCTGATAATTGTAAAACAAAATTTAAACCATGCTAAATGTCAAGCGGCAACTATAATTAGCATCTATGACCTTAGGCTCTGGAGGGCAGGTAGGAATGATAATAGTGGTTCTTATCCATCTCAAGAGCTACATGGAACAAGACTTCATGAGTATGCTGTGAGCTTCTTCCTAAGTTGGCATGGTAAGGAAAGAAATACCACTTCCAAAGAATTATACTTGATTTTTGTTAACAGCTCCTGATTTCCTTCCTCTAAGTGGATCCTAGAGAAACTACAGAAGCAAGATTCCTCTTGAGGAGACTGGGGACTGTCATGCACTGGTATGAGGAGGGAGTGAGGCAGTGGTATTATGCAGGCAGGAGTGTCTAGAGACTGAAGTGGAGGGATAGTATGGAGGAGAGCGGTAAATTTTGTTCTTAGTTTTTACCACGTTGTCTGTGGAAAATTGCCTGCTCCATGACTGAAGAAATTCATAGCAATAGCCAGGCTGTGGGGGTTGATGGCATATACAAGAACCATAGCTCCTCCGCCCCAAATTCTCTCAGAGATTTATGAAGAGATGTGCACAAGGATGTTCATTGCAGCCTCATGAGAGCACAGAGTTTGGGAGTGGAGTAGAGGTACCCTACTGGGGAATTATGCAGCAGTTATTGTTTTCTTTTTACCAAAATATGAATCCTCAGGTTTTTCTTTTCTTTTTTTTTTTTAAGCCTAATTTTATACCAGTGAGTGGTTGGAAAAGAAACTGTAGACATTTCCATTAACCATGAAGTTGAAAAATATAAGAATTGGTGTATTTCACCTACCATATTAAGTCTGTCCATGGGAAACATTTCTGTAAATTTTTAGAAAAAAAGAGCTTTGCCAAACAGGTTAAATTATCCAAAGAAATGAGGTAAATTAGAGTTGTCAATATAAATTATTAATACCAGTAACTTTAGTGCTCTTCCTGTTTCCCATATTCTCATAATCACCAGTCTACCTTGGAAAGCATGGTCTGTGATTGTCGGTCTTTCCTCAGGTACAATAATGTGTTGATAAAGTCATCTTACTTGTCATGCAACCCAATATCGTTGAACTGGAATCTGATTCCACACTGAACTGGGTAAGTCAAGGGTTTTAGAAGGCAGACATGGAATGCTTTAACATAATTAATATCCTTTTTTCTAAAGAATGTCTGACAATTCAATCCCAACAATATTTGGTTAGAGAAGCAATATTAACAGAGATACTGCATAATTTTAAAACTGAAATTTTAAGAAACTTGTGAAGATAACACCAACAATTCCATTTGAAAGAAATTTTAAGAACAAAAGGATTTAGTTCACATATCATCCCTGTTTTACTCTACTATTTGGAAATTCATCTTTCCTTTAACAAAGGAAACCTACAAGAATACAATTTCTGACCAAGTCCAGTTATAATTGTTATCATGATATTTTTCAAAGCCCATGGCAATAATTCTGAGAATCTGAGAACTCACTATGATTTTAATGGCTGTCTGGCAGTTTTCCTAATCAGCACCACTGTGCCTCATGTCCTTTTCTTTTTTATTTCTTACCATTAGTATCATTTTTAATAGAATAATGAATATCAACTGATGCAAATAATCAAGTTTAATGAATACATTCTATACCAAGAAAGCAATGGTAAGTCTAAGGAATGTAGAAAACATTCTTTTATTTAAAATGAGTATCTCTATTAAAATATGAATAACATATTTCACAGACGTAGAACAAATATTTCAAAAATTTATATGCAACCATAACTAACCCCAAATAGCCTCAGCAATTTTGAGAATGAACAAAGTAGGAGGGATCAAACTACATTACAAGGTCACTGCAATCAAAACAGTCTGGTAGTGGCATAAGAACAGACACATAGGTCAATGAGACAGAAGAGAGAGCCCAGAAATAAGCCCATGTCTCTGTGGTCAATTAATATTTGACAAAGGGTAGGAGCATACAATGGAGTACAAATAGCCTCTTCAACAAATGGTGTTGGGAAGCCTGGACAGCTACATGTAAAAAAAAAAGAAACTTGATCACCAACTTACACCGTACACAAAAATGAACTCAAGATGGATAAAAGACTTAAATATAAGTTGTGACACCATAAAAGTTCTAGAGGAGAACATAGGCAGGAAAATCTCAGATATTCCACACAGCAATATTTTCACCAATATGTCCCTTAGAGCAAGGTACATAGGGGAAAGAATGAACAAATGGGACTTCATCAAAATAAAAAGCTTCTGCATGGCTTAAGAAAACATCAGCAAAATGAAAAAGGAACCAACCGTATGGGAAAATACATTTGCCAGATATCTCAGACAAGGGTTTGATCTCCAAAATATACAAAGAACTCACACGACTCCACTCCAGGAAGACAAACAACTCAATTAAAAAATGGAAAAAAGCCCTGGCTGGTGTGGCTCAATGGATTGAGTGCCAGCCTACAAACCAAAGGGTTGCTGATTGGATTCCCAGTCAGGGCTCATGCCTGGGTTGTGGGCCAGGACCCCAGCAGGGGACGTACGAGAGGCAACCACACATTGATGCTTCTCTCCCTCTCTCCCTCCCTTCTCCTCTCTCTAAAAATAAATAAAAATAAAATCTTAAAAAAAATGGGCAAAGGACCTGAACAAATACTTGTCAAGGAGGACATACAGAGGCTCTGTAGACATATGAAAGGATGCTCAACATCACTAGCCATCAGAGAGATGCAAATCAAAACCATAGTGATATACCACTGCACACTGGTCAGAATGGCCATCCATCATAAACAAATCAACAAACAAGTGTTGGAGAGGTTGTGGAGAAAAGGGAACTCTAGTGCACTGTTGGTGGAAATGCAGACTGGTGCAGCCACTGTGGAAAACAGTAAGGAATTTCCTCAGAAAACTAAAAATGGAACAGCCTTTTGACCCAGCAATACCACTGCTGGGATAATACCTTAAGAATCCTGAAGCACCAATTCGAAAGAACCTATGAACCCCAATGTTCATAGCAGCATTATTTACAATAGCCAAGTGCTGGAAACAGCCTAAGTGCATATCAGTAAATGAGTGGATCAAAAATCTGTGGTACATTTACATGATGGAATACTACACAGCAGAAAGAAAAAAGGAACTCCTACCTTTCATCACAACATGGATGGAACTGGAGAGTATCATGCTAAGTGAAATAAGTCAGACAGTGAAAGACAAATACCATATGATCTCACCTGTGAGTGGAACCTAATCGACAAAATGAGTTAAGTGAGCAAAATAGAAGCAGGGACATGGAAATAAAGAACAAACTGACAATGACCACAGAGGAAGGGAGGAAGGGGAAAACAGGGGAAAGAAGGTGAAGGGTCAAATCAAGGAGCATGTGTAAAGGACCCATGGACAAGGACAATATAGGGGAGGACTGAGTGGGAGGGGTGCAGTGGGCAGGACAGGGGAGAGTAATGGGGGAAAATGGGCACAATGGTAATTGAACAACAATAAAAAAAATAAAGATAAAATGAAAGCACAAACAAAAAAATAAAATGAGTATATTAATTTCTTTGGACATATATCACTATGAACTCTTAATTTTTTTTCTTATTTATTTTCCCAATGCTCATTACTTGGCTTTAATATAATCAACATTTTGCCATTCTTGGCTACTCTATCCCTTTCCACTTTATTTTTCAGCAGTACTTTATTTATTTATTTATTTTAGAAATTATATTTTATTGATTATACTATTACAGTTGTCCCCATTTTTTCCCTTTTGCCCCTCCTCCATCCAGCATCCCCCACTCCCTCAGGTGATTCCCACACCATTTTTCATGTCCATGGGTAAGCATATTAGTACTTTGGCTACTGTGTTTTCTATACTATACTTTATATTCTCATGGCCATTCTCTACTATCTATTAATCCCCTCACTTCTTCACCCATTCCCACATACCCCCTCCCATCTGGCAACCAACAAAACCCTCTCTATACCCATGATTCTGTCTGTGTTCTTGTTTGCTTAGTTTGTTTTTCAGATTCAATGGTTGGTAGATATGTATTTATTGCCATTTTATTGTTCATAATTTTGATCTTCTTTCTCTTAAATAAGTTCCTTTAACATTTCATAATAATAATGGTTTGGTGATGATGAATTCTTTCAGCTTTTTTCTTGTCTGGGAAGCTCTTTGTCTGCCCTTCAATTATAAATAATAACTTTGCTGGATAAAGCAATCTTGGTTGTAGGTCCATGCTTTTTATGACTTTGAATATTTCTTGCCAATCCTTTCTAGCCTGCAAAGCTTCTTTTGAGAAATCAGCTGACAGTCTTATGGGAACTTCCCTGGACGTAACTAACTTCTTTTCTCATGCTGCTTTTAAGATTCTCTCTTTAGGCCTAGTGACTCGGGCTGTGGGCATGCTGGTGGGTCTTCGGCCATGGTTTTCTCAAATAATGATGATGGTCTTATTTTAAAAACTTAGCAAAAGAACTTCTTTTAAGAGTTCCAGCAAAGATGGAGGTATAGGTAGAAATGATTTACTTCCTCGCACAACCAGAAGGACAATAACCAATTTAAAAACAATAAACAAAGAGAAATGCTAGAACAGGAAATAGACAACCTATCTGATGCAGAGTTCAAAACACTGGTAATCAGGATGCTCACAGAATTGATTGAGCTGGGTTGCAAAATGAAGGAAGAAATGAAGGCTATGAAAAGTGAAATAAAGGAAAATATACAGGGAACCAACAGGGAAGAAAAGGAAACTGGGACTCAAATCAATGATTTGGAACAAAAGGAAGAAATAAACATCCAACCAGAACAGAATGAAGAAACAAGAATTCAAAAAAATGAGGAGAGGCTTCAGAACCTATGGGATAACTTTAAGCTCTCCAACATCCAAATCAAGGGATACCAGAAGGAGAAGAGGAAGAACAAGAAACTGGAAACTTTCTGAACAAATAATGAAGGAAAACATCCTCAATCTGGTGAAAGAAATAGATTTCTAGGAATTCCAGGAAGCCCAAAGAGTCCCAAAGAAATTGGACCCAAGGAGGAACACACCAAGGCACATCATAATTACATTACCCAAGATTAAAGATAAGGAGAGAATCTTAAAAGCAGCAAAAGAAAAGGAGACAGTTACCTACAAAGGAGTTCCCATAAGACTATCAGCTGATTTCTCAAAAGAAACCTTACAGGCAAGAAGGGGCTGGAAAGAAGTATTCGAAGTCATGAAAGGCAAGGACCTACATCCAAGATTACTCTAACCAGCAAAGCTATCAGTTAGAATGGAAGGGCAGATAAAGTGGTTCCTAGATAAGGTCAAGTTCAAGGAGTTTATCATCACCAAGCCCTTATTCTATGAAATATTAAAGGGACTTATCTAAGAAATAGAAAAATATAAAAAACTATGAACAGTAAAATGATAACAAACTCATAACTATCAACAGCTGAACCTAAAAAACAAAAACAAAAACTAAGCAAACAACTAGAACAAGAACACAATCACAGAAATGGAGATCACATGGAGGGTTATCAGTGTGGAAGGAGAGGGGAAGAATGGGGGGAAGGAAAGGGAATAAGAAGCATAATTGGTAGGCATAAAATAGACAGGGGGAGGTTGAGAATAGTATAGGAAATAGAGAAGCCAAATAACTTATATGTATGACCCATGGACATGAACTAAGGGTGGGGGGGTGGATTCTGGAGGGTAGGGAGATGTAGAGTGCAGTGGAATAAAGAGGAGACA
>VMDR010026678.1:0-13902 GCA_007922815.1 Macrotus californicus
CAAAAAGAAATAGTGTTTGTTCTGCTTCTTGCTCATTTACAGATTTATCATATATTCAAGGATACACTTTAGATAAACATAATATTCTACTCTTTGTCTACTTATTAGAAACCAAAATGGAATTGTAGCATTGCTAGATAGTAATAAGGCATAGTAATAAAATATTCCTACCCTGAGAAACCAGTTTCTTACCCTAATCACTATTTGCATTCGCTAAAAATATTTTTTGACCTGACAATCCATAAATAGCACTAAACTCTAGGGCAGGTGTTACCAAACTACTGTCCACACTAATTTTTAAAAATAAAGTTTTGTTGGAACATAGCCACATTCTTTATTTTACTTTCATAGCTTCCTGCTATTATTCCTACAGTAGAGCTTTTTCTGTAATCAAAAATTACAAATATTTTTAAAAGACATTTTAAGTAGAATTCTACCCTTCTCTAGTGTTTTAAAGAGAAGCACAATCTGCTTCGTGCAAAAGGAAGCTTTGCAAAAGAGATCTTTATATATATTCCTAAAGATTATTATAAAAACTCTAAGTAATGGCAATAATAATTTCTTCTTTTTAAGAACTGCATATGACAGAATCAGTTGAGAGTCACCCGCGAGAAATGTCTGCCTGAATACAACTGAATGTATTCATTGTTAGGAGGGAAGGTAGGAGTAGGCATTAATTTCCCTTCCCGCCACAAGATAGCCCTTTCTATTATAAATTGTCCATCAGCCAGTCCCAGACCCTTTATAACTGAACCTAGAATGCTCTTTCCCCTTAGCCTGTAGAATTGCAGTTTGTCTCCTCTCGACAGCGTGATCCCTAGACAGTGTTCAAAACCTGGGTGGGCTCTCACTTGAGCCAGTGACCTCCTCCCCTCGGGTTTTCTTTTTATTAAGTAGAGTATGCTACTACTTCTTTGCCCTCTGAACTAACACAGTCTTTCTTATCTTAGTTAACTCTTCAAAGATTTGTTGTCAGAATACTCCTAGGCCACCAAAATCTTAATCTGCAAGAACAACTCAAAATTGACCTTGTATAATGGTTATTTTCTCCTGAATGTCTCCTGGTCCCTTTTATCACCAGTATCTCCTTTGGAAACTGAGAAACTTACTTGGACTTCATCTCTTCTAAATCTGTAGAAGTCAAACATATTTTAGAGTTATTCACTAAAATTGCCTGGCAAGAATATTCTAAGTATTAATGGTGAGGTTTTTAATATTTAACACAGCTGTGGAGCATTTATTTACTGAAACTGTGCCTTTAAAATAGTGTCGCCACAACCATGGAACAAATTTGAACCCCTGATAGAAAGGCTTGACTCGTAGTGGTGTGCCTGGTGAGGAATCACAGTGTCAGGTTTCTAGTCCACTTAACTTTCCAGTGAATGTGCAGGCTTGTCAGGTGTTTGGAAAAACTTTGAAAGTAAATATCTTGGCATTAAAGGTGTCACCAGCTCGTTCTGTTTTCCTCCCATACCCAGGATAAGGATTTTGATAACACACACTCCCATGGTAGGATCATGAATCTTGATTGAGTTAAAGTAGTAGTTTCATGCTTCATCTCCTTTCTCCATAGACTTCACTGAGAAAGGGACTCTTTAAAGAGTCCACTGGGCAAAATAAATGAGGTTGTCTTTGTTTGTGGCCTAATAGTTAAGTCTCATCTTCTCTTGCATAATCAGTCTGAAACTCTTAGCTTAATAGCTTTGGTTCTGGAAATAAAGATTTTTCCAGACTGGCAGTATTCAGCTATTTAAGTATCAGAGTCCTTCCAGCTAACAGAACATTCCTCAACCCTTTCTAGGCCAGGAATGAAAACAAGATGCTATTTATTTGGTAGAGATCCATAATAAGACCCTGTTGAAATATCATGTCCTTTATACACAGTAGCATGCCCATTGAAATACAGGTTTTCCCCGCTACCCTAAAGTAGGGCAGAATAGGCAGAAATGACATAAAGTGAAGAAGCAGTTACCATTAATTTATATGGGAAAATTTTGAGTGTTCATAGGTTTCATAACCTGTGAAATCATACCAAATAACACAAAAAACCTAAAGTAGCACTAACGTGTAGTAAAAACAATGCCACCCTTGCTGCTCCGGATGCATGCTGCTTCAACAGCGGCATGCTGCAAAACAAACGCTGAATGCTACTTTCACCTTCCTCCTTTTTTACTGTTCTGCCATTGGTTGTGTATATTGACACACTTTCAAGGAAGGAGCCATCCCTTGGTCTCCTGATGCTAGTTAACCATCATATTTAGACAAGGTTAAGGATTTTAGGTAAGACAACCATTTTTTTTCTTTATAACTTCTTACTAAGCACCTATTTCCTGAATGAACTCACTTTATTAGTGTCTCTAAATTTCAGCTGACTCTGTGCCAAAATTCCCCTTACAGTTCATTCACTTGTTTTTAGTGACATTTTGAGGTGCAATGCAATCTCAGCAACAGGTACCAGGTCCATCAGAGTTCCGTATTTTTGCCATACATAATGCACACTTTCTTGCCCAAATTTTTGAGGGAAAAATAAGGATGCATATCATACATGGGTACTACTAATTCCGTACCTATATAAATGTTTTTAATTATTTTATTTATGCTTGTGCATTAAAAGTGTAACTCTAGAAAGCAATAACAATATCCATATGTTCAAAAATAAATGCTAAAGTTCTTTTATAATACAAAAAAAATATCTAAATATAAATAAATAAATAATTGAATTAAAATGAAAGATTTTTTTTCCTGAAAGTTTGGACCAAAAATGTGGGTGCACATTATACATGGCAAAAGTACTTGTCACCAGTCATTGGTGTCTTGGTTAAAAATTTTCTTTAGGAATTTAGGCTTCAGTTACCTGCAGAACAGGTAACTGTTCTTGTGTACATTGTAGGACCCTGTGGATCTCTCCAGTGAAGTCTCCTTTGAAGCTGGGAGTTTCTCCCACCATCGCAACCCCCACAGTTTTTTACAGCCAGAGGTTTTGAGGCTTTATTTCTCTGAACTGGAACCCTGGTTATTGCACAGTTTGTCTCGCCCCCCAGTTGTTCCTCCCAGCTTATCCTCACGCAAATGTGGGACCACCAGCTGCCACCTTGCCAGCCCTAGTCTTCCAGCCACCACCTTGCCACATGTCCTCTCCAGCCCTCCTACTGGTCTGGATGAGTGTTTCTTCTTTAACTCCTTCATTGTTAGACTTTCGTATAGTTCCATTTTCTGACAGTTCTGGTTGTTTCTTTTTAATTTGTTGTCCTTTTTTTTGGTTGTGCAAGGAGGCAAAGTGTATCTCCCTATGCCTCCATCTCGGCCAGAAGTCTTAGAAAGTCTTAAACTTAATGGAAATAATTTATTTCATTGACTTTATTTGGTTTGTATTAGGTAGTGCAAATATATAAGGCTTTGCTACACCTTAATTTTTGTTTTAAATGAGTCGTGAGGAACACAGACTCTAGGAAACACTGCTCCTTCATCTGTGGCATCTTTCTAATACTAGTGTGTGGTAGTATATGTGCCAATTTAAAATGAGCAGTTATTACAGATACCTTTCACATTTCTGGACAGGAGAATTGATTTTGATATGTGCTAAAGTAAATTTAATATATCCACTTCCCTTTTTAATTAAACCAACATGTTTTTGATTCATTTTAGAGAGAGCGAGGGAAACATCGATGTGTTGTTCCGCTCATTCATTCATTCATTGGTTGACTCTCAATATGTGCCCTGACAGGGATCGAACCCACAACCTTGGCATATCAGGACACCACTCTAACCAACTGAGCTACCCAGGGCAACACAGTAATTTTCTGAGTGACTGTTAAACCACCACTGAGTTACTAAAGAACTCTATAAAACTGCATTTACGGAAGAGATTTCCCAAATGCCAGCTTTGGTGATGTCAGGAATTTAGGGAAACTAAAGTATTTTCAAAGTAACTGGTTGCTGTTGTTTTTTCTTTAAACCATTTTTAAGTGTGCAATTCAGTGGCACTAAACACATTCATAATGTTATGCGTTTTCAGAGCTTTTCCACCCTCCCAAACAGACACTCCGTGTCCATTAAGCAGACACTCTCTATCCTTCCTCCCCTCAGCTGCTGGTAAACACCGCTCTGCTTTCTGTCTCTGTGAATTCCCCGATTCTAAATATTTAATATAAGTGGGATCATACAGTATTTGTCCTTTTGTATCTGGCGTATTTCACTTAGCAGAATGTCTCTAATGTCTTAAGATTCATCCACATTACAGTGTGTATGTATCATGGATCAGAATTTCATTCCTTTTTATTGCTGGCTAATATTCCATTGTGTGTGTGTACATGCTGCATTTTGTTTATTCATCTGTCGATGATCCTTGGGTTGTTCCCATATTTTGGCTGTTGTGAATAATGCTGTTATGAACATTGGTGTAAAAGTCTAAGTCCTTGGTTTCAGTTCTTTTAGGTGGATACCTAGAGGTGGAATTGCTAGATCATGTGATCATTTTGTTTAACATTCTGAGGAACCACCCAACTGTTTCCCATAGCAGCTACATCATTTTACGTTCCTACCAGCAATGCACAAGGGTTTCTATTATTCCATGTCCTCCCTGACTCTTGTTATTTTTCACTTTTTTTAATAGTAGCCACCCTAAAGGGTATGAAGTAGAATTGGTACATTCTTAATATAGTGAAATGTTACTTCTTAGTGTGTAAGAGACGATCTGAGTCAGGAGGTGTGTCTTAACAAACTTAAACTTTTCAAATGAGATCTTTATTTAAAATAACAGTAATAATGCCCTGACCAGTGTGGCCCAGTTGATTGGACATCATCCTGCAAAGCATGAAGTCACCAGTTCAGTCCCCAGTCAGGCCATATGCCCAGGTTGCAGTTTTGGTCCCTGGTCGGGGCACATACAAGAGGCAGCCGATCGATGTTTCTCACATTGATGTTTCTCATCCTCTCTTTCCCCTCTCTTTAAAAATAAATAAAATCTTTAAAAAATAAAATAACAATAATGATAACAACTGCAGATTAGGTTTTTTCCCCCCAAAATGATATTTTATTATTTTTAACTACTGATAACATTTTATTGGATTTCTTTCAGGTTTTTCTAAGAATATATGCATTTGTGAAATCAGAACTATTCTTTATATAAAGTTTACATCCAGCTTTTCAATGTAATATGTTGTGAGCATTTTCACATTATGCCTGATCTTTGTTACTTTTCCTGCTAAATTATAAAAATTTCATTTTTGTTTTGTGTTTCCCAATCATACAATGTTAAATTCATTTCAATGGTGTCTACCAACATTGAAAGGAATTTTTTTAGATATTTTATTATTAACTGTAATAATTACTTTTGCACTACAGAATATAGCATCATATTAAATTAAAACAAATAATTTGTAAATGCTGCAGGGCCTTTTTAATGTTTGATTTTATGTAGTGATAGAAAGAATATAAAATTACAAATGATAAATTGATATATTTTTAAACTATTTACATCAAAATTCACCAAAATCCAATGAAACAAAGTTGGGAATTCATCAAACTCAAAAGTAAATTAGGTTGCCCTAGTTGTTACTTGGGGATTCAGAAGTAAAAGTAATGATACAACTGTGATATAAAACAGCACTTCTCAAACTGTGAAGTGCAGAGAGGTCATGAGATAGTATTGATAAAATGCATATTCTATTCATTCGGTCAAGTGGGGTTGCTCTTCTGCCTGTTTATTTAACAAGCTCCTGAGTAACGATAATGCTGCGATCCAGGGAGACATACTTCGAGTTGAACAATTTAAAGTATTAATGAGGGCAGGACCTAACGGGTAAAAATATATTGTGTAGCTCTTAAGGCATACAAAGCTAAATTATAAGTATTAGATAATTTATTTGGAATTTTAAAAAATGTGTAAATGAATATACTGGTTAAAAAGAAAAACTGACCTGTTGGAATCAAGCTTTAGAATCACATTTTTAATTCCTGTGTTGAGATACTTTATTTCTCAGTAGTCGCTGTGCCTCAGTTTTCTCAACTTTAACATTGAAAGACTTACGTTCTGTTCTTTTATGCCAGTGTTGATGAAGAATGTTTTACAATCGCCTTTTCTATGTTTTCCTCTTTAGGGAGTGCCTTGGTGAAGCACATGAGCCTTGTGATTGCCAAACATGGAAAAATTGGCTACAAAAAATAACTGAAATGAAACCAGAAGAACGTAAGAGGAGTTTTAGATAGCTATGCTACGTATTTTCTAATAGCATACAAAAGATAATGTCATATTTCTTAGAGTCTTCATTTAAGAAATGTTCAGGTTTGTTAATGGAGTTCCCCTCCTTAACATCACCCTTTTGATCAACATCCTTTTGGAGGGACAGGTTTTTTGCAAGAGGGAGTCATAACTAAGTTCCATGTTTCCAACTGACTTGTTTCTTCCTAAGACAGACTGGGTAAACAGGAGTCCCATTTAAGGCTTCTATTATAGCCTTCCCTGTTATTCTGGGGTGGGCCAACTAACTTCTCTGTACTTTATGGGAAGAAATGTCTGCTCTGTAGTGAGAGGAAGCTTCTTATTTCCCTGGAAGCTTCCAAGTGAATAGTAAGACAAATTCTTAGTAATGTGGTTCTGTGGACTTACATTAATTGTCATGTCTATAATTGTTTTTACTGAGACTTCTATAAATTCATTACTCTGTCAATTCTCACAGAAGTGCTATGAGATTGATATTAGGAATCTTATTTTATAGCTTAGGAAACTTACACTTACATTGTATTGAGCAACATGGGGTACAGATCTGGTGAGCAGAATGGGTTGGAATTAGCCTTCCTCATAGCAATTCCTGCATTTGACAAGTAAATGTATCTGCTTTATAATAATTTTTATCCCATGACTGTTTTTATGGCAACTATTTTCTTTCAAATTAATATAAAGGAAAATTAATTTAGGGTTTTTTTCCTTCACTTTTTGTTTGAGGCATTGTAAATCAGGATTAAAAATTCACTCAGTGAATCTACACTTACTATGAGCAAAGAATGTAATAAAGATGATGCCGTCCTTCAAAGAGTGCAGAGGCTTGAAGGGAAGCAAATAATTGCAACATCATATGATAACTAATACAGGGTGGAGCAAAAGTAGATTTACAGTTGTGAAGACATGAAACAGGTTAATTCTTGTATTATAATTTATTATTATATAATTTTCCATACAAACAACTAGAACCCTACTTTTGCCCCACCCTGTATAGCTGGGTAAAGATAGGAGGATAAAATTAAAAAAAGATAAGAGTACAGCAACTAAATCAGATTGAGGAGGGGTGGAATGTCAGAATCTCCCTGAAGATGGTGAAATATTAATGGGCTCTTAGCATATCTGCAGAGGCAGAGATGTGGTAGGTTTGCATGTCAGCAGCTGAAGTGACACTGGAGAACTGGCTGGCAGCCATGAGACCTGTTAAAGGCTTGTATTATGTTACGCAATGCACCATGACCGGAGAGCTGTTCCTCAGCATTTCAGATTCACAATATTCATCTTGTGCACTGGCTCAGGGCTTTTCAGACCCGTGGAGAAGAGACTACCATGTGAACCAGAATGCCAGTTTACTAATTGCTAATGAGCAAGGTTCCTTTCACATGATGAGAAGACTCGTGTCCTTATCCAGGAGCAAAGGGAAGTGGATAATCTCAGGATATTTTATAATGAGGTCTGATTAAATATTTCTGTCCTATACATTCATCATTCAATTAACAATTTGTTTTTAGTGCCTGCTATGTGCCAGGCACTTCCCAAATGAAAAACACCTGTATAGATTGTGCCTGTTCCCCAGGTTTATCATGTCTTTCTCTTGAAAGCCAGATATAGCTTGTCATTGCTTTCTCGATACCCACCCATTTTCCCCATTCTCCCGATATATGTGGGTCTGTATATGTGTGTGAGTTCCATAAATAGATTAATACCATTACCTACAACACCTTTAAGCATGACAACACAACTGGATTTTGCTTTCTTCTCCTGCTTCTGCCACCTAGAGACATCTATATTTCTATTAGAGATGGCTTGCTATTGTCCACGTACCCACATTTTTTTATTCATATCTATGGAGCTTAAAGTTACGGTCCATGGGAGAAAATTGCAAGAGATGAACCTAGAAAGATAGGTGTTGCCATATGGTGAGGGTTCTTGCCAAATTGTCTGAATTTATCCAAGTAACTGAATAAGCCATAGAGTGCATTTTTCTAATAGGGGTGTAGCATTATCAGAGATATTTTTTCTCAAGATAGACAGCTAGGAAGGGTAGACTGAAGGAGAAAGAGACCAGAAATAGGACAGTGGATTTTTAGTTTGGGTCAGATGATGGATCATGATATCATTGGTCAACTTAGGAAATTCAGATAAGGGGGAAATGATGAATTTTGCTGTGGACATTTTCAACTTGAGGTACTTTCAGGACATATGTCAGAAGCTGTTTAGTAGAATTTTAGAAGTTCCCTACAGCTCAAGAGATGCTGAGAAAACTTAGAAGTCACATTACCTTTAAATGGTATCATCATTATTTATTTAACATTTTTGACTGCTATTTTATGTTAGAATACAGAAATATAAGATACCCTCTATGCTCTTGAAATGCACATTTTAGAGATGGTGACAGCTATGTACAAAACTAAGAAAAAAGAGCATTTGTAAATGCTGTGAGAGAACAATGTACCTGTGGTACATTATGCAGATGGGAAGGGACAGAGGAGGAGATTAGAAAAAGCTCTATAAAAGAATTGAAACTAAGCTGCAACTTGAAAGCTGATAGACGTCCTTCACAGAGACCAGAATTGGAAGGGCATCCCAGGCACAGGATGGAGGAGAGCTGTGAAGCAGCACGGCATGTTCAAGGACTGCACACAGTTTGGTACAGCCGGTGCAAAGGAGGGGCACTGAGAGATCAAACTGCACAGGCACAAGTCTGAATTGGGTCTGGGCTGGGATTAAATGCGATCTGGGAGGTCTGGCTTTGTCCTGAGACACTGCAAAAGTAGGTATTGCCAGATTGTGAGGATTCTTGCCAAATAGTCTGAATTTATCCTGGTAACAGAATAAGCCATAGAAAGTGTTTTTTTTTAATACAGAAATGGTACTATCAGAGATATTTTTATCAAGATAGACAACTTGGATAGACTGAAGGAGCGATAAGGAGTTGAGTGGGAGAGTGATAACTGAAGATGCTTACTTAGATCACTTGGGCAGAAGTGCGGATGATGAATTAGGAGCTATTGAAACACTAGATAAGAAACTGTTTCTGAGACGACTTTAGAATGTCCCAGTGAGGGGATGCGAGAGCCTGAGCAAGACGGCAGTGCAGATGGGAGAGGAAAGGTGTATGCTGGAGAGTTAAGATGTCACTATGTGAAATCAAGTGTACTCACTAGTTGCCTGAAAGAGTTAATACACCACAAGAAGTAACTAGGACAGTATATAATTTAATTCTTCAATAGAAAGTGGCTGGAAGTGTTTGATTGGAGGTGTAAAAGCAAGTGTTTTGAAATGGGTGATTATTTTCAATTATCCCTTACAATTCTAAAGTTGGATCAGTTATTCCATATCCACTAATAAGTTTTTACTAGGGAAGGAGAGGGAGAACAATGTGGCCAGTAAGTCCAGATTACTGGTGGCACTATGACAGAACATCCTTGCACATGAGAGGGATCCTGCCAATGAGGAAGGAAATGGGATAGTGTACACAGTGTCCACGTGGTTACTTCTGGCTGCCAGAGATAGGGACACTTCAAATTAAAAACTGAAGATCACTCCCAAAAAGTTCCAAATAGGGTTTTAATTCATAAACACAGAGGAACTTCAGAGAATTGGATAGGAGTCAAGAGACTGAGGATACCTGAGAAGTGGTCTACCAGAGAAGACAAAGCCAAGACTGCAGAGAATGTTCCCAGTTGTCTTCCACACTAAAGGTGTTGACCAGTAGACTGTTTTGATGGCCACTCAAGTTCATGAAATTTAGGGTGAGGCTTGAAAAAAACAGTAATAGACCAGGTATAATACTTAAGTAGAACATCATCATTAAATATACAAAAATAATATTCCAGTAACCAAAGTACAATTAAATGCTCTATTGAGTTTACATATTACCTTGGCTCATGATCTCATATCTGGCATAAATATTTTCAGACAAACTTACAGATTCATGAGAAAGATTTATCTCTTATGCCCAGTTTTCCAGAGTTATTGAATTATGAGACTGAAAAGGAGCAACAAAATCTAAGTAATAAAAAAAGTATTAGAAAGTAAACTGAGATCAGTTCAAAGAATTGATTCCACATAAAGGTTCAGATACTATTTTTAAGTTCTGAAACTGCCTCTAGTTTGCCTAATCAAAGCAAGAAGCAAAAATTTCACCATTTTCTGTGAAATGGTATTTTATACAATTATCAAATTGATACTCTCATAGTACATAATAAATAACTGGTTAATGGAATTCAAATCATCTTTTTGAGAATTTAGTCTTTGAAAAGAACTTTGTTTTCACTTTCATACATGTTGACTGTGCTAATAGGTCTTAGATTCTGTTATATACCAATATTTGATTACATGAAGTTAGTATTTCTTAGAGATCTAAGCACACAAGATTATAAACGAAGGAAGATCAAGACTTAATAGACATGTAACTGAAGTGAAGGGAAGAGTAGGGCAGTCATTATGAGTGAAGAGGAGTCACCAGGTAGACCGAAGGGAGCCACAGTATTGCAGGTGTGAAGAGCAATATGTGCAAAGGGCAGATGTATGAAATAAGCATGTTCAGAAAACTGGAAGTGACGGCTTTTATTCCCACACAAGTTTTTGTTGCAATGATAGTCATTTCCTGAACACGATTTACTTCATGCAGTCCTCTAGAGTGCAGTTAGGAATTAGCATTCTCTCCAAGGGTGGGAGAAAAAACACTGTTATGTTGCAGGCCACACAGCTGCTTTGTTTTAATGGCTTTGTGCTTTATTTATTATAACAATGGACAGTAAAGGTCATAAGAATGTGTGAGAGCCTCTGAGCTAAAAATAATGTTGATACTGAAGGGAGGAGAAAGGCCACCACATGTAAACAAAAAGTCGACATTGGCACTTAGTGGTTAGTTTTACAGCAATACCCTTTGTGAATGGCGTTACCTCTCCAGCTTGACCTTATTGACCATAAGTATAGTAGTACATTCCTTCTGAAACTCCTGTTTTCCACCAACTATCTCAGAACTCTCTCCACTAACACCCTAATTAAACTGTCATATGCCAAGTGGGTTTTGAACTGGAGTGGAGTCTGATCACTTCATTGTTGCTGTTTTCTTTGCTATGTGGAATTGAAAACCAGTGCTTTACAGTCCAGCAGGGGAGCTGCTGTTAGATTGTTGACACAATTTAAGGGTTCCTTGTGGCAAGATAGCCCCCCTCCCCACCGCTGGGCTCTGTCAGAGGGCTGCTCCTCGTCTCAGCTCTTCCAGTTCATATACAGAGGCAGTTCCCAGGGTTCAGTCAACTCAAACCTTTGCCTCCTTCCCTGTCCTGGGATTTATATCTGAGCGCTATAGTAACTTTTCCTTTTAAACTTCAAACCTCAAAACATCTGATTTCTCCCCTGCTTTTAACAGTAGGGCCAACCCCTTACTGCACCCTTCTAAGAGAGTGTCTGCATATAATCAGAGCCTTGACTGGATGGGTACTTTCAATGATTCCCAAGTGATTTTCTGACATGTCTTTCAGTCAAGAAAACATAAGGTTTCCCTGAGCATGTAGAGCTTTTTTGTTGTGTTTTTAACTTGATTACTGACCTCTCAGGCAAAAATAAGTTTTTCATGTGCATCATGAACTTTCCTCAGCCCCTAACTTTCTCCACTGGGGAGAAAAAGTTTATAGAATGTAAAATACCAATTTTAGGGTAGAAACCATGGCATTTCTTAAGATTGCTGGTCTTGAATTTAGTAGGATAAATTAAGTTTAAGGTAATAGAGAGCATAAGGTTAGTGTGGGGAGAGAGGTTTGGAGAAGCTTGCCAGATAGACAGTGACCAGATCATGAAGGGCTTTATATTCTTTATTAAAGCAATTTGACTTTATTTTGTAGTCAGTAGTAGTCAATGGGGAGCACTAAAAGATCTTAAAGCAGATTTGCGTTTTAAAGAGATTACTGTTTAGGATGTATTGTGGGAATTGGGGGGAGGGAGATGGAGCTGCCTGTGGAGATAGGTTGGTTTTCTTTGTTTTAATTGTCTAGGCAGGAGGTGTGGAGGACACTAGCTAAAGCAATAAAATTGGAATTGGAGAGAAACAGGTATGGGAAAGAGGCAGAATCAGTGGGACATGGTGAGTGAGAGAAAGAAGGGTGTGTCCAAGATCACGCTGTTCTGGACTGACTCTGGGTAGATGATCATATCATTTACCAGGGCAGGGGATGGAGAAAGGAGCAAGTTTGCGGGCAGTGATAAGTTGAGTTTTAGACATGTCACATTGGATTTATTTTTAGTTTATCTGAAATAATTATGAGTAAAAAAAAAAAGTGTTGATATTTCAATATAATGTACATGTGTTTTAGTATGAGGAAAACTTTATGGTAATTATATGTACAACTGGTCTATTCCAGAAATTATTGTCGAAAGTAACCATTCTTCCTATAATTTTCTTTGATGCAATGGTTATTTTAAGCAGAGAATAACATAAATGTTTTTTTTTTTAATTTTGGTTTTTTTCCTCCCCAGTTTATTTGTGCACAAGTTTAGGGAGAAATCTCCTTTAAATTAGTTTTCATAAATAGAGCTTTGGAATGCAGCTTTGTACCCTATGCCATTTAAAATGAAGCAATTTAAAAATTCTGCCACAGAGCCTAATCGAGAAAGAAATATAAGAAATATATGATTAAAATTGAGAGACAACTTGCAAAGAACACGTTGGGTTTTTTTCTCCTGCTATTGTACACTAAATCATTTATTTTTGTGTTTGTGCTTAATATCCCAAAGTGGTGGGCGTTAGTGAAGCCTACGAGGATGCTGCCAACTGTCTCTGGTTGTTAACTAACTCCAAGCCTTGTGCTAACTGTAAGTCTCCAATACAGAAGAACGAGGGATGCAATCACATGCAATGTGCTAAGGTAAGAAGTTATAAATAAAAAGTTTTTAAAAAAGCAAAAAAAAACAAAGTTAAAGAGGATTTTCAATGGTTTGCAATTGGAATCTTAATTTGATTATAATCCAAAGAAGAAATGTTGTAAACATAAAAATCTTTTGGAGTTTTGGATGGACTCTAGGAGACTGTGTTCTGCTTTTTTTGTTGAGTAACATAAGTATTGATTTATATTACTAAATTTTACACTCATGGTGAATGTGAAAAATAAGAGTAAGGATTCAGTGGTATTTGGCCAGAAGATCAGAAATGCCCGAGTCCTTCCCTGCCAGTCACCCTCCCCAGTGAGGATCCTGGGAGTTTATGTATAAATAATAACAGTAAATGATACGGAGCTACTGTGTATAGATCTCTTGCAAAGCTGGTTTTGAAGCACACACCGTTGACTCAAAACCGTAGCCAGGCCCCAGGCAATCCCTGTAAGTACAAATCTTAAATCTTGGTGTCTGTATACAGACATGTGTATAATAAAGGTACGCAAAGCAGTAGGCAGACTTTAGGCCACTAATGAAACTGTCAGTTAAATAATTAATTTATTACTATATTGAAAATGAAAATGCCAATAAAAACCTACTTGGCTGAAAAATAACTAATATAAATAATTACTCTTAGAAAGCTACCCTCCTGACTTAGTTGCATAGAAATTACCATATTTAAAACAAATATTCTATAAATTAGGTTAATAATATTTTATTAATTCATGCCTACACTTAACAGTTTTTAAAGTTGTAATGATAGCTCAATATTTTTCTTTTCATTGGAAGTGCCATGTATGTAA
>VMDR010026679.1:0-13913 GCA_007922815.1 Macrotus californicus
CATGAGGACAGCCCTAAAATCCCCCCCTACGCCCTCTGGTTAAAGAGCAAGAAGCTCTAAAGAATGGGACACAGGTTTGTTTCAGGTTCTAGGGCTTCAAACTCACACACACAGGCTATAATATTCAGGTCATAAATATTAAGTCATGTTGTATTCATGAAATGTAACATTTTGATTTGGAATATTTCTTAAGTGAAAGCCTGCATGAGACATACTTGGTTCTGAAAGAAGAGACCTATAATAATAAAGTATTTCAGTTGGTGTGGGATTTTTTTTTTAAAAACCACTCACCTATGAATGCTGGTCATATCACAAATTATATCTAATTACAGCACTGATACAGTAATTTGAAATGATAGTTAAGCAGAAGTTGACAAAGGTGACATTGGAAAATAATGACAATGAGATGATCGTTTTCTTAGGCTGACATTTTCTGAGTATAATAATGCTGATCGAGATGATTAAAACCATAATGAAGGGAAAGCTCTGAGAACCAGAACAAAACATACCATGACTAGAGAGGGGCTAACTATCATTGTGTCTCCTGCTTCTGCAATATGATCTCTTCTTCCAGTCAAAACTCAGGAACTTGTGCACCAGCGCCGCCAACCTGTGAGGACTGCAATGGATGGGTGGTGTTTTCTACCTCCCTACAAAAGTCTCTGCTTTTCGAAGGCAGAATGAGATGATAAGGCCATCTATGCCAATTTATCCATTTACCCTGAAGACTGTTTTCCAACTGACTTTGAGATTATTAGCTCGCCGATGAAAAAACACCAATACACCGTCTGTGCTGACAATCGATTACCAGGATCTTCAGTGTAAAATTCATGGTGATCTCAACACTCCGTGCTGTTGCAGACACCAAGCAAGTGGGAAGAGTCTGGCAGACATTACCCTTTCACTTATCATTAAGTGAGAATAAAACCAGACAGCTTTTAATTATCAGAAACAGAGAAATGAGTCAAGGGGAATCATACCCAATCAAGACATCACCAGTCAATCCAGCAGGAAGACTGGCTGAACCTGGGAAATGAATGACGTTCTGTACTTGCTCGAATGAGCCTATTTAAGTTGTATCAAGTCCAAAGGATTTGATGTGACTTGTAATTCCAGCTGAATTCTGAACCTCATTTCAAAAATAGAGGATAAACGTGTCTCAGTTATTTAAAATCACCTTCCCATATATACACATGTTCTCAAATTTGGTTTTCATTTACCTATGGCATTTGGTGTCTTAAAGGATCATCATAGATTCATGGATATTCACCTGAAAGCAATTTGCAAAAAACTTCTGCTATCAGCTAGATTAGGTCCAATTGTCCCATTTTGCTGATGAGGTAACTGAGAGGTAGACTGGTAAGTTTGGACTATCCGTACTGCCTCCCAATGGGAAGGTGTCCATTATCCTACAGTATCCTACATTCTGCACCACTTGAGAAGTTTTCTTCCTCCTAAAGTGCCAGCTGACTGCTTGCTTTATCGCTCAGATACCATGGCTGGGTTACCACCACCAGTTCTTCTGCAAGGACAACAAAGGGGCTGTCACAGCCTGAACTGCCTGAGGTCCAAATGTATCCCATTCCTTAGCAGGGTCTCTATGTCATCTGTGGTCTTCATCCTTATACATTCCATGTTAGTGACACCCACCAGGGTTGTAATCATACCTTTACCCAAAGATGACGTATGATTTTAATCTTTGCAACATGCCTAGGAGGGTGGAAGATGACAAAGGCCACAAGAACTAGTAAAGACTTACATGTGTCCACACTCAGAGTCAGAGGTAGAAAGGGCTGTCCTTCTAAAGAAGAAATTATCGTCATGCTGAGAAAACTATACTCTTCCTGACAGACGAGGATAGAGTTTTTCTGCTTGTAATCAGCCTATCCTTAGAACTTTTAAATTTTATATCAAATCTGACTACTGATAGAATAATTTGAAATGATAGCAAAGCACACATTGATGAAGGGGACACTGGAACATGATGATGATGAGACTACCCTCATTACGGCATTACACTGCCAAGAGATTCTTGTGCAGGGCATCAGGTGCTCTACACTGGTATGTATGACCTCAGGAATATGGAACAATATGAGTGACAGGGGAGTGTGTAACCGTGGTTTGAGAGAAGGTTGGAGGGAAGGGAAATCTCAGCAGCTCTGACCTGTATCGTCCCTAGACCATCCTCCTAGTCTCCGACTCTCCTCTATGCTGGGCACCAAATCCACCACCCCAAACACTGTTCCATCATGTCACTCCATTGCTTAGACCCCCTTTATATGGTTCTCACTGAAAGTTAAGTCCAGCCCTTTCCAATAGCATTCAAAGGGAGCTGCCAGATAAAATATGGAATGCCCAATTAAATTGAATTTCACATAAACAATACTTTTATTTGGATCACACTATGCTAAAAAATGACTTGTTTATGTGAAATTCAAATTGAACTGGATAGCCTGTATTTTTATCTACTAAATCTGCAGATTCAAAGGCATTTCTAATCTGGCCCCAACCTCCCTTTGGAGCTTTATCTTCTTGTATTTCATTACAGTTGTTTTCTTGCTCTTTGAAATGCACAAGGAATATTCTTGTTTCTAAGCTTTGCTCACACCAGCACCTTCACCTGGAATGCCTATTTCATTTTCTCTCTATCCAGCGAAGTACTGTATCTCAGTCCTCCGTGAGTGCTCTCTCAGAGAACTGAGAAGTTATATCTATGTGGCAACAATGTAAACCTCATTTGACACTTGGCAAATAAACATATTTTTTCTCAACATTTTGACATTGCCGGCATAGTCTGACTATTCTGTCATGTTCCAGGTATGTCCTTTCTTCTGGACATACCCAGTGACTCATCATGGCTTAAATCTCAAACCAGCTGCCCCTTAGAACCTCTCAGTCAGTAGCTTGTATTCAACCACGGGTCTGGCAAGTGACAGAGCAGGTTTTGAACGCAGTTAAGGATCAGAGTGTGTGACTCCTAAAGCACTGCCAATTTCTGCTGACTTCAGCCTACGTGCCTTGCACATCGGGACCTTCCTTTCCATCCCTGTGCATCTCTCCCCATGAGTTTTACCTGCGTGCTGGACAAGAGTGAGGGCTACCTGCCTGGCCTCTCTGCCTGCAGGACCTCTTGCAAACTTCTACTGTATTTTACTGTCCTCAAACTTGTCAAAATTCTTCCTGAAACTACTATAAACATGACCCTTGAAGTTCAGGACCTTTAGTTCCCACTAAGCATATTGGCTTCTTTTTCCAGGTTGTCCATTTCCTGGCCCTAATCTCCTATTTTGCTTTACTCATACTAAACCCTTCCATGGATACTTTTTACCCAATATCTTCTCTGAATATTTCTGTTGTTCTGCTTCCCTGTTCTGTCCCCTAGAAGCTGCTATGTTCCCATGTCCAACTATCAAGGTCCTTCAAGTTTCTACTCATTTCCTTCCTCCTTCAGGAAGCTTTCCTTGATCATCCCTAATCAGAAGTTATAGAACTTTCTATAGAAAGTTATAGAACATGGGTTTAGGAGGAAGACCTCAGAGTTCATCTCATATCATATTTCAGTTTGCATGTTCAATTTATTGGATACATATTTTATCTTCCTACAAGATATATATTTTGTGGAAGTTGGGGACCATGGTTTCCATGTCTTACTTTCATTGTATCATTTAGGCCAGATTATCTACTATATTTTATAGGATATATGTATGCATATATATATATATATATGTGAATATGTGTATATACATATACATATATATATACACAAACATATTTCAATTGCACTTAGTTGTAATTACCATATTTTCCCATGTATAAGCACACTTTTTTTGTCTGAAGTTTCAAGGGAAAAATAAAGATGCCCATTATACATGGGCAGTACTAATTCTCATCTGTATGTTTTAATTCTTTTATTCATGCTTGTGCATTAAAAGTGTAACTCTAGAAAGCAATAACAACATCTGTATAAAAATAATAGCCTGGAATATGATAGTTGGTTTTGTTTCTAAATATAAATAAATACAAAATTGAATTAAAGAATTAAAACAAGATTTTATCCTGAAAGTTTACGCCAAAAACATGGGTGTGCAGTATACATAGGAGTACATTATACATGGCAAAATATGGAAAGCTTTTCATATGTCTTATCAAACTAATAAAAACTTCAATGTCTTACAAGACAAAGAACAACTTTCATGGTTGTAAGATCTTAGGCAAGTCACCTGCTTTTTAAAATATCCATATTCCTCACCTGCAAAAGAGAAAAATCTTAGGTCTCCCCTAACGGTGTGGCCATGAGATTGAATGAAACCCCACAGAGCTCTCGGGGCAGCTTACTGGCTCTGTTTAAACAAAACCCTAAGTCGAGATATACCAAAGAAATGAACAATGTGGGGAGAAAGGTACTCTGTTTCCCACCATACCTAGGGAGTGTACTTGAACTCACAGCATAGATGAGGCCGTGAGAAAACCAAGTGCTGGGTAGTAAGGCTGCCTGGAGTTCAAGTACAAAGACAGAAGTGCCTAGGTTCTAATGCCCATTCCAGGATAACTTGTTGGGCCATTATTTATTATAATACAGTGAACAAAACCCAATGGCTTTAAACCTTAGTTGGTTTTCTAAGAAAAAAAAATGTAGATTGTAGTCTTTGAAAACAACATAAAGGAAACCTAGAGTTCCTGCCCAGGGCTTTGAAATCACTGGTAGAAATCCACACGGGGTGTTCTGGGACATAAAGCAGCCGACATCCATAGCTCTCCATGGTGGGAGTGGGGAACAAGACATGAGAAATCCCTCAAAAACAAGGGAAGCCACTGTTGCAGCTATTTCTAACGTTTAACAAGGTCTGTAAACAGAATATCAGACGCCCTCTGATCTCCAGTGTCATTTATTTGAAGGCAGTAAGTGAAACCTCTTCAGGCTCAGTGCTCCTCGCGGTCACGGACTTGCGTGTCGCTGCTCTGCTTTCTTCACTTGAGCTCAGCTGAGCCAGGCCCCCTCTCCAGCCTCCCTCACTCAGATGGAGAAGTCAATGAAGTTAGATTGCTCCTGGGCTTCTAGTGGGACTACTTCAAATGATATTACTTCCATTTGCGACGTGCATCGCCAGCAGTGCTCACATTTGAGGGAAGCAGCAAACAGACATCTGAGTCTGCTCGCTGTGAGAGAAGCCACGCGTGCCCACTGAAAGGGAGGCAGTGACAGGGCTGTCCATTTGTCAATTTCCTCAGCCCTGTGCAGCGCCCTGGCCTCCACCTGCAGGGGACTCTGGAGTGAGGTGAAGGACGGCTTCGTGCTCACGGGATTCGGAGGGAGCTTGGTTCGTGGATCGCAAGCCCATTGAAACAACAGGGGGTCGATGCAAGGAGAGTGAAAACTTAAATCAGGGCTTTCTTTTGGTAATTGCCATCTTGGGAGAAAATGCAGCTTGGACCACGAGAGAAGGGCCTAACAAGCACCCACTGCACTGAGTTCCTCAAGGATTAAACGACATACTGGAAGTAACGTGTGAAATGGAGGGTCTGACATACGGTGGAAACTCAGTGAAGGGGGCCCAGGTTGTTTGCGCCCACACACTAACATACACAGATATTCGTCCTCTGCAGACGGGCAGACAGCCCGTCCCCAGTGCTGCTCCTCAGGCTCTTATTCCTTATTTCTAATTTGATTCCTTGCATGGCAGTGATTCTCAAATGATCTGTGTGAACAACTGATTTTCCAAAAGGTTTTCAGTCTGTCACAGACATAAAATAGAATAAAAGTGAACTGCTAGAAAAAGAAATATCCTGGGAATGGCAGATTGCTGTAGAAGTTTCTGACTGCCTCAGTTTCCCTCTGTGTCTGACTGTGAACTGACGTCACCTTGTGTGGCAGATCACACACTGAGCAACGCTGCTTTAGTATATGTTCTAGATTGCTTAACGCAAAGAACTAGTTTCACAGAAGAGGTCAAGAAACATAACTTTTTTGGTGGTAGACAAAGTATATAACAAACTGATTGTAATAGTGCACCCAATTAATCTTGTTTTGGAAGACTAGCCATTCCTTTGTGCTCTTGTCCATTCATCAGCTTCAAGCATGGTGGAAAGAGGTGTCTGGAGGACCAGCCCCGTCGACACTGTACCCTTTGTCACTGTGTTTTCTAATACCACAGCAGAAGTGGCCTCGAAGTGCAAACAAGCCAAAAGAAGAAAAACATAAACTGCACTTCCAAAGCATTGAATAGTTGTTCTTGGTTCTGGCTGTATAAGTAGTAATAGGGACTTGTTATAGAATATTTTAAAAATACAGAAGCACGGATTCCCACTCCCCCGCTGTTAGTAAACTGTTTCAGAGCACCCTGACCTTTTTTTTTTGTGTGTGTGTGTGTGTGTGTCTGTGCATGTGAGAAAGTGTGATTTTTTTCTTACAGAGACAGGGAGCAATGCCTAGATTGTACAGTGGTAGCTGACTGTACACATTCACACCCTGAATAATTCTTCTGGGATGACTCCCTCCTATTCTATTATTTCACTATTATTTCACATTTACTTATGTAGCTACCTATCTGGAAGTCTCTTTTTATTGGTCATGAAGGCTCAAGAAGCTGCTATGCAAATACCAAGTACTGTTCATGTTTTCTTCTTGTTTTTAAGGTCATGAATAAATTTCTTCCTTCCTAGGGCAGGTCTTTCTTCCTTTGTTAGGTGTGTTGGTCATTTATAAGTAAATCAGTCTCTGAATTTGCAGAAAGATACATTCACTCCCCAATTCCATTCCCTGGTAACTAGGAGATAAAATGTAGGCCGACCTGGAAATATATCATAATGATAATAATAGTACTAGTAATAAAAATAATACCAATTATACTCTTCTAATAGTGTCAGCCAAGACATGTAGCTACTGAAAGATAGTCACAAGGAACTTAAGCAGGTGTCACTTTTGCTTCTCTATTTTCCCCTCACATGTCTCAAAGAGGACTACCACCTGCCACAGATCTCAGGTCTAGGGTGATTTCTACAAGATTGTTCCTGACCCAAGAATATAGAAGGATCTTGGTCTAAAATAAGACACCCATTGAAAAATTGCCACATGTGTACACAGAAGTGGAAGGAAGGTTAGAACTGGTCCTCTAGGTCTTAGGTCGATGGAACTTTAGTAATACCCAGGGTCTCTTTTACATGGGGGAGTCAACCCTGTGGAAATTTCCATGTTCTTGAAGTCTTCTTTTACTTGATCTTTTGCTAAGGATTGCCAGCACACTCATGCATTCTTTTCAATAATAAACCCCAGTAGGGCTAAGCCATATGCTACCCCTTGGTTCTCAGAATAGAGTGCTGAGGTTGGTACTTTGGAAGCTCAAGACCTATAAATAACTCCTCAAGGAAACACCCTTATAGAAGGAGATTCTAACCTAAGAAGAGATTGACATTTGGATATTGGTCAAAATATTACTCCTTGCCGCTAAAGTATGTCATCTTGGTGTCATAATATTGTGACACATTATGGTGTCACATCAGAGCAACCCCCACACAGTACCAGTCTCAGCAATCGACTTCCACAGATTTGCACATTCAAAGGAAATCCTTCCTGATGTTCTAAAGCATGATGAGCAGCTTGAAGAGAGGGCAGTGTGTAATTTTATGCACTTCATTTGGAAACTGGCCAGCACAGTTTGGGAAGATCAACACAGAAACTGCTCATCAAGCTGATTACAAACACAAACAAGGGATGATTCTTGTTAACAGCACCAGGTTGGGAAATACACAAATATTGAGTTTCCAATAAGATACTTGCAAGTCTAGCCATGGGCACCACTTCAGGTATGCCATTGCTTATGCTGCTAGCTTCCTGTCGGTGGGGTGAGGATTCATTCGTAACCCGGAGACCTGGTGCTTCTTTTCACCCCATTATTTGGGAGGACATGGAAATTTTTATAGAGTAACAAAGTGGTTTTTAAATCTGGCTGCATTTCAGCTTTCCTTGGAGTTATGAGCTAAATATTCATTTCCCTTCCCAAATTTATGTATTAAATCCCTCATCTTAATAGGATGATATTTGGAGGCGGGGAATTTGGGAGGTAATTAGGCAATGGGGGTGGAGCATTTACTAATGAGATTAGTGCCCTCATAAGACAAAGCCAGAGAGCCAGCTCACTCTTAGTCCCCATCTAAGGATATAAGAAGTCAGCCATCAGCAACCTAGTAGAAGGTCCCCACCAGAACCCAAACATGCTGGCAACCTGTCCTTGGACTTCCAGCATCCAGAACTAAAGAGATAAATTTCTGTTGTTTATAGGCCACCTTGTATTTTGTTACATCAGCCTGAACTGACTGAGATGCTTGGGGAGCTGTTATGAAAATGTCAATGTTCTGGGTTCCCACCATCAATGACTTTGATGTAATGGGCCAGTGGGTGGGGAGGGCGCTATATGCATTGGTATTTTGGGGAGCAATTTCCAGATGATTATAATGTGCAGCCAGTTTTACAGGCTCCTCAAAGTGCGGCCCTTAGGGAGGCAGCACCAGCCTGGGACCTTGTTAAAAGAATCAGGACACCCCAGACCCACCAAATCACAATCTGCATTTTAAGATGATCCCCAGGCTAAGCAAACACACGTTTCATTTTGAGAAGTATTGCCATAGGAAAAGGAGATTGATTAATAAAGGTATTTACCAATATTTGGTAATAATTAAGATAATACTGATTAAAATAATAATCATTGCTAATGCTTATTAGGTGTTCATGTGCCAGACAACCCTCTAAACATTTCACACGCATTATTAACCCCTTTAATTTCTGAAACAACCTAGGGAGGAAGATATTTTTATTATGTCTATTCTTTTTCTCCTTTGTTTTATTGAGGAATAGCTGATATATGACATCACGTAAGTTGAAGGCATACAACATTATTTGATATAGGTATATATTGTGAAATGAATACCACAGTAAATTTAGGTAACATCTATCACCTCACACAGTATTTTTTCTTGTAAGGAGAATTTTTAAGATCTACTCTATCACAGTTTTCTAAATGAGAAAAACAGAGGTAAATGAACAGAGGCAAGGTCTCCCAGATACTGAAGACAGATTGGGCACCTACGAGAACTTTGCCCTTTGTATTAAACACACAGTTGAATGGCCAGCAATGAATGAAGCAGAGGGCTTGGCATTCTAACACACTGGCCTAATTCAGCGAGGCTGACTCAGTGTGGGTGAGGAGGTATATGAAATGTGAATGGCTTTGCCATCGTCATCTGTAACCAATTACACTAAGACAGCCAAGTGCAATGTAAGATATTAGGCAACCTAGGGACAGTGTTACCTCTGAGGTACTCAAGGATCACACCAGGCATAAGATTTTGAATTTCAGTCTCAGCTTCCTTCGCAGATCATGATGCCTGGTGGATTTCAGGGAAGGACACATAGTCGCAAATAACATCTCCAGAAAGGAAATGCAGGGCTAATGCATTTTTTTCTTCCTGACAAAGAACTATGAGATTTGTATTTTGGGAGTTATTTTCTCAAAGCAGCAAAGCATCCCCTGGTCAATCTAACATAAATATTACTCTATTGTGTGCTAAAAAAGATTTGTTGAGTTAATGAGTATGTTAGAAAAGTGCTCTTATAAAGGAAGTATTATTCGTTTTTTCTGATATTGCATACTGGTAGCCCTTGCAGTAAATGTGGCCCCCACATGGTTTTATTTCATGCCTGCAGACTTTTTTCCAAGGAGCTCATATCAAATGTTAGGAAATTTCGCTCACAAACAAATAGTCACATAGCTTTTTCTTTTTTTTAATTGGAAACTCTGGCAACACTTAGCCTGTGTTCCTACGTGTGACAATCAGCCAACACCGCTCCATGGGTGTTCTCACAGTGGACAGACTCACGCTCACTTGTTACCTGTTGTCGCTTCTGTAGTGGGCTGAATGGCGGCCCCCGGAAATATGTGTGTCCTAGTTCCCAGAACTGTTACCTTATGTGGCAAGAGTATTGTGGGATCTCGTGGGAAGGACCTTCTCCTGGGTTATCTGGATGAGCCCTCATGAGTCCCCTCATGTGTACCCACGCATGGGATTAACAGAGAAAGACATGTGCAGAGAAGGTGCTGTGAGAGGAAGCGCAGAGAGAAGCGGCCACAAACCAGGGAATGCCGCAGCCTCGCCAACCTGGAAGAGGCAAGGAACCCGTTCTCCCTTCTTCCCCAAGGAAGTGGACACCTTGACTTTGCACTCCTGGCCCCCAGAACCGTGAGAGAATACGTTTCTGTAGTTTAAAATGTAGAGTACCGCCCGGTTTGTGCTATTTTGTTACGGCAGCTGTAAGAAACTAACGTACTGCCACTTGCACGCAGATGCCCACACGTTTGCACAGGTGGGCACAGCAGGGTCCAAAGCCAGGCGTTGTCACTTCCAATGAATCTGGTGGAGATTCACTCATTTTTGTCCTCTGCCAGGGCACTTGTTATTTTAATATAAAAGTTATAGCTTTTAGAGAGATTTATATCTTTATATTCTAACTATAAAAAGCCAGGAGGAATGTATTTCCCATCAGGTGTGCAATAAATAATGTAAGAAAATGATCACTAGAGACTGAATACTTCATAGCCCTCATTTTACAAATGGGAAAACTAGACCCCGTGGGAAAATGAGGGGCCCAAGGTCATACAGATAATTAGGGGAGAGTTCAGCATAGAGCTTCCCACTCTTGGTTCATTGCCCAGCCCCCTTTCATGCACATTGGAGTCCTAGCTCTTCCCTTTTGATCATTGAAATAAGGTTGAGTGTGAAATTTATTCAATTTAATAAATGCCAGTTTTGTTTAAAAGGAAGTGTAGACAGACCCACAGTCTACCAAAGGAAATGCTTTATGTCAAGCTTCAAATGGGATTTTTTTCTAAGCAAATTAATTTATCCAACATATTTAAGTCACTTCATACTTAATGATAGTCAGGATATAAGTAGTGTTTAATACACTAAAGAGTAGGGATATTAAAAAAGAAATTGGACAGGACCAACTCAACAGGTAACTGTCTAAAGAGAAGGGAGAAATACAAGAGAATATATCCTAACCCACTTAGTACAAAGACTTGAAAAGTCCTAAGAAAACATAATTGCGTTATACAAAATGAGGCTTAACACAGAGAGTTCGGCACTCAAAGGATACTGTACATTAATATTGTGCATCAATGTTCTTTGGGTATATATATATACCTTTTAATTAATTTTCCCTAAAGATAATTTTTGGAGCAATCATAGATACTTCAATAAGGCAGGAGCTGACCGATGGAGTGTTGCATTAACTAACTTGTACGTCTCCCTAAGCCTCAGGTGGCTGAGTCATGTTTGGACTCTATTCTGCATAAATTACACACCCCAATAAAATGGCAATCTTTTCTTTAGTGCTGATCCCAGAACTCCCTAAAAACACATGGAGTCTGCATTGCTGGAACTAATTTATGAAATAATAGAAATTTCTGCAAGATAGGAAGCAGCCCAAGTGTCCATCAGTACATGAGTGGATAAAACAACTCTGGGAAATTTATACAATGGAATACTACTCAGCTGTAAAAGGAAGACAATTTTACCCTTTGTGACAGTGTGGATGGACCTGGAGAACACTATGCTAAGTGAAATAAGCTAGTCAGAAAAAGACAAATACCATATGATTTCACTCATAGGTGGAATCGAATGAACATACTGAACTAAACAAGGAAAATGGGGTCAGGCACATAGATGGAGAGCAGGATGACATCTGGGGTGCTGGGTGGGGAGGTTACGAGGTGGAGTGATTCAGCAAAAAGGCAAAAGGACTCACGGACATGGACAACAATGTGGTGATTGCCGGGGTTAGAGGGGTATAAGAGGACTAAATGGTAATGGAAAAAATACAGTAAAGATTAAATTTAAAACAAAGAATTTCTGCAACCACTCAGAAGGCATATTACAATCCTACCCCAATATTAGGCTGTGCCAAGAAGTCACCATACACAGTGATAAGCTTGGTACAATAATGCCCAAAGAACACTATACACGATCAATGCTTCTTTAGGGTTCCTCGACAAATTCGTGGTTTCACCACGTCTAGCCCTAGTCATACCATACACAGCCTGTTTATTCAGTCGGTGGGTATTCAAATTTTGAGTCTCCTGTATCCCTCTTTAAGTAAGTGGAGGTGCTAGAAATAAACCAACTGACTCTGTCTCAAATTAAAAAATTCAAATATTTGAGTAGTGACTCATTTTTTACTGGCTCAAGCAATGGACCTGATCTAATTCACTTAATCTAAGGTACTAAAAGTTAAGTTTGACAACTTTGTTTCTGGCTGTGAATAGCCTGGATGTTGTTTATTTTTTAGACCTGTCTATCCTGGCATGTGACTGCCTGTGTCACCCTCTGCAGTATCAGCCATGACTATAGTTCCACCAGAATGCTCCCTCCACAGGATCATGTCATGGCTCATTGGACCCTTATATCACCTCCGTCTCCCAAAACCTTGGCTAATTAAACTAGAGGTGAGCTCTGACTTACAGGATGTGTGCAGCAAGGATGATCTGGTAACAAAAATCAAACAAAATAAAATTTGAACTAAGCTACTATTTCAGGAACTTGAGTTAGTACCAGGGCAGAATTAAGTAGTTAAGAATTGATGCTAAAGGTGATAGACCAAAATGAGAGACAAGGCAGCTGGGCCATCACAGACCACGTGGAAACTGAGTTATGAGGAAGCTGGAACAGTGAGGAGGAAATGCTATGAAGTGGAGAAATGACAGACAGTAGATTACAGAAAGAACAGAGAGAAAAACACACACGTAGAGAAGCCAAGCCATCTACATCATGGCCGGAGCACGAGAGTGATGGACCATAAACCCTATTCCTCAGACGTCGCTGGAACCTTGTGTACCTGGAACACTCTATCTTGGGAAGAGCCTCCCTTTGTCCAGAACAGGCTGTCTTTCTTTATCTTTGTTAGGCATCATGGGCCAGCATTCCATACTGTTATGCTCCTACAAAATCCCACTTGCCTACCCCTTACTGAAGGAACACGAGTGAGTCTGTTTCTGGAGAGCAAGAGAGAGATTAACTAAAAATGTTACATAAACCTAACCATTCATCTGATGATGTTACGCCATTTTCAGGTTTGATTATGCACGATTTGAGATATCTCTTTGCTTCCTGCAGAGATCCTGCTGTTTCATAACCACTTTGTTTGATGTTATATGGGCAGCTAAAGTGTAGGCATCTTGATATGCATTGCTCAATAAGACGTAATCTAACACAGACACACAATGGCTACGGAGAATGCCAAAATACTTTAAAGCTCAAATGTGCACTTCCCCAACTGCTTTTTGCTGGGTCTTTTAAGGCATTGGTTGATTAAATATTTGGTATCATTAACTCTAATTTTAACTTCAATTAAATGTTTAGGCTCCATTTAGTCTACGCTCACAAAATGGTGAATCGAGGTTCTAATTTCCAACATTTTACATTACGATTCTTCAGTTTTAGAATGCTTTCTATGTTGTTTTAGACATTAAAAAAAAACTCGTTTACTATATCTTAAACAATCCATTTTGTAAATATCATATTAAACTTAAAACTAACATTAATTTAAAATTTAATTAGACATGTTTCTTGGAGTGTCTATCTAAATCCAAACTGATTATGTTTGTATAAATGTGTGTTTCAAAAAACAATCATCATTTGATTAAGAATTATAGATAAAAAATAATTTCTAAGAAATAATTAATTCAAACAATTTTGACATTTAAATGAATTGGTTATATACTTTAGAATCTCCATTGTCTTAGTAGAGTATAATTCCATGTTGACTTTGAGGTTTATGAGAAGTGATATTTGGACACCTTGAATTTTTCCCTTCTTTTGAAAATAATAGAATAATTTTAGTTGTTGAACTATTGGCTCCAACATGT
>VMDR010026680.1:0-13905 GCA_007922815.1 Macrotus californicus
CTTCTACCATCGAGTATGATGTCAACTGTAAATTTTTCATAAATACTCTTTTAGGTTCAGGAAATTTCATTTATTCCTAGTTTTTCTGAGAGCTTTCATCATATGTTATACTTTGTCAAATGTTTTTTTCTGTATTTATTGAGATAAAGAAATTTCTTTCTGTGTTAGCCTGTTGTTATAGTAGATTTCACTGAGAGATTTTCAAGTAACAAAATAACCAGCTGCTTTGTCCTAAACTGGAAATGACCCGTGTGCCAATAGGACAATGGTTGAACAAGTGATGGTTTACATATACCCTTCTCCTTTATTTTCTCCATCAGCAATGTTCAAGAGGCAATAAACCTGAAAATATATAGACAAATGATATGACAAATCACAGAAAGGAAATCCCCAATTGCTGACGAGTATATGAAGAAATTCTCAACCTCACTGGTAATCAGAGGATTGCACATTAAAATAAGAAAGCACCATGTTTTACCCAGTGATCCCATCAGCCACAGACTTCTGGTTGCTTCCCTTTGAATTGGACACAAGAATTGATGCAATGACAAAAACCCCAACTACTGACAAAAATTAAAGAATTGCTATCTAGTGCCTGCATGGGAAGAGTAGCTGGTATTTCTGTAAGCAATCTGGCAGGTACAGGTGACAAAAAGCAGCCCCATGCCTTAGTACTTATCTGGCAAAAGGTCTTACACAAGTCCAAAGCAAGGATAAACATGCAAATGTGTTTATCACTGTGATTTTGTGATAGCAAAGAGAGGAAAACAACCTAGTTGTCCCTCTGGACATTTACTCATGTAGAATGCTGTGCATGAGGAGGGAGTAATAGATTTGATTTAAATACAGTAACATCATAGATAAATCTAAAAAAACTTGTTGAGCAGAAAAAGTAAAAAACAAAATGAGGTCCATCACAGAGAGTCATTTTCATAAGTTAAAATACACACAAGTCCTGGCAGGGTAGCTCAGTTGGTTAGAGCATCATCCTGATATGCTCAGGTTGTGGGTTGGATCCTCAGTCAGGGCACATACAAGAATCAACCAATGAAAGGATAGAGAAGTGGAACGACAAATTGATGTTTCTCTCTCTCTCCTTCTCTCTTTCTCTTTCTCTCTCTAAAATCAACCAATGCATAAGAAACACACACAGCAAATTTATGTTTTTAAGACTAGACTTATCTGAATAAACATGTAGAAGGGGGATTGCATGGGTGCACATAAAATATTCTGGAATGGGCCTCTATGGGAATAAGGGAACTGGAGTGGGCTTGTGGGATTAAGTGAAACAAATGGAAATAAGATAAATGAAAGAGGATCCTTGCACTAAACAGGCAATGATAAAGTGCCTGAGCTGAAGCATACAATCAGCTAAGTCTAGATACATGTCTCACCAAAAAACACAAAAAAATCACTTTTAAATGAAATTTTAGCCTCTGAGACAGACACCTAGGGGACAGATTTTGGATCTGTGCCTCCTTGGAGCCGTTCCACAGGCCAGAAGAAAGCAGCCATGTCCTTGACTAGACCCAAAGCTACAAACTGCCCAACTATACAGTCCATGTGACAAGTGGCACAACTCTGTCCACGGCACGTGACTCAGTCCCGTCCTCTCAGATGTGTTATTGTGCTGGTACTGGTGATTACATCCCAACACTGTGGACAATAAATCATTTGCACATTCCAAAGAGGCTTAAAAATCCAACATCATCTCAAACTTCTCCTGTTTTGGTGACCTCAAACACATAAAGGAAGCCCCTCTGCACATGCACAGGAGGAAAGGCCCATCCTGAGCTTCCTGTCCCCTGAAGGAGTGAGGGCTGTGTCCTCTATTGCTGCTGCTGGAGCTGTTGCAGTGACTTGCCCTGCCTGAGTCAAACTGCCGTGAAAACAGAAGGAGAGCGAGGAAAGCTTGCTGTCTTTGAAAAGCATGGTTTTTGAGTTAATTTTACACAGAGAGATGCTGTGTTCTAGTTTGTGTGGGTGAAGAGCTGGCACTAACATATTTGTGTCCCACAGAAAGGGAAGCAACCAGAAGCCTGTGTCTATCAAAGTTTTTGGAGCAAACATGGTAAAGGCAGAGAATTCACTCTATCTGTCTGTCATCCACCTATCTGCCTCTGTGACAAGTCCATGAAAATGTCATAGAGCATCTGACTCTGTGATTATTGCCTTTGCTGCAAGTGGTGTACTTGTGGGGGGAGAGTAAGAAAATGTTATTTATTTAAATATTTCATTTGCATAGTTAGTTTTGTTATCCACTTTAAGTATTCAGTTACTTGGCAAACACCATTACATACTCCAGTAATAGCTTGCCTTGAGCAAGCAGCACATTTATAAATGCTACATTTGGACCAACTATTTAGTATGAATTTCTAGTACTATGTTTCTAAGGCAATTCATTAATTTCAAAAAAGAACAATGGTTGTGCATTGCAGCATCACATCCATTCCAGCTGTGGCCCTGCCTCTGTACCCTTGGTGTAAACATGCTTTTCGTTCTCTTCCACTCACCTACCACAGCATGGATGTGCTCTTTCTTTTTCCCAGTGAAGAAGTGAGTGGCCCTGGAGGGGACGTTCATGGCTACACACACACACCCGCTTCCCACCAACAGCCATCTCTCACCTCTCCTGTTGTGTAGCAGGCAAAGGTCTGAGTGAAACTGACCTACCATCCTCATTCCTGACATTGACTTCAAAATTCCCAAATCAATCAGCACAACCCCCACCTCCTCACCAAAGTAATTGATCCAGTTAGAATAAAATTCAGGACTTCTGATGATTTGGGAAAGAGAAGCTCTCTTGTTCTGGGTGGGGTGTGGATGTGAAGCCTAGAACAGCTGTGACCATTTGAACTCCAAGGCAGGCCAGCTTGAGAACACAGCTGAACCACAGGATTGCAGAGCAGACAGACAGCCCAGCAAATGGAAGCAGAACCCTGAAGGCTTCATTCTCTACCTTCTGACTCTTCAGTCATGCAAGTCACTACTGGTTTTAGCCAGTTTTCCCTCCATTATTTGGAAAGCTAATGCATCCTTACCACATGTCTCAAAGTGCTCAAGATAAGTGGGAAGGGTGGAGGCCATTTATTTCTTGGAAATCCTCTTCCCCATTTGTTTACCCAGCCTGCTGCCTCACCTCCAGGAGCTTTCTTTGCTCTTTTGTGAGTCAGCACAGCAGATAAGGAGGCACCTTTGCTTTCTTAACTGACATTTTTTCTACTTCCAGTATGTCTTCCACACTAGTGTTCAATCTAAATCTAGCCACACTTGGTTGTGGGGACCTGGGACATCCGCTAGGAGGCTTTTCACTCTCACCTTTCTCCAACTGACAGTCCTGAGGAGGAGCTGGGGGCTGTACCTCCCCAATCATGGGCCACAAGTCCCTGAGACAGCAGGAAGGGGCAGCTTCACAGCCTTCCGTGGGGCAGTAATGGAAATGGAGCCTGGTGGATGCCCCTTCCTGTGAAGGAGTGCAGAGAGATCACCACTGATGACCATATGGCCATGAGGCTCTTGCCCCTGACATGCTGCTGCCATCATGTCCTGTGTCTGCTCACCCTCCCAGACTATGCCATCTGCTTCCCAAAGAGAGAGCCCCTTTCTGTTTGCCATTTCTCCACCATGCTACTCCATGCTAGTAGTTTTTCACCACTGCTACTGCAGCAGCCTCAAGTTCCAACACTGGAGGTGCCTGGATTGCTCTCCTACCTTTCATCCCTAGTGCACCAAGTGCCTTCCCATCCTTAGACCTTTCCTGTTCTTCCTTCTCCTCTTGAATCTTCTTTCCCCCTCCCTCTGTCTTTCTAGAGTCTTCCTGTATTCCATAGCCCTGCTCCTGAGTAGCAAAGGTTTAGAGAAATGGCAAAACCTTTGACATCAGATTGACCGGGGTTTAAATTCCACTGAGGCAGTTATGAATGTCACCAAGAGGCTGAATTTTTCTGGACTAGAGGCACCAAAAATTCATGATCCCCTTCTGCATGGTCACCTGTCTCAGCTTCCCCTTCTTGCATGGAAGTCATATATTCCAAGAACAACAACCCACGGAGACACCTTATATGCTACCATGAGCCTGTTCCCCAAAATTCACTCCAGCCCCCTAGTAAGCTAATTATGTGGAGGGCTTCTTTCACCGGCAGGAGAGGTAGCCGTAACCAAAGCCAGCCAGAATGCTCCCTGTCTGGATCGCACTTCTCCAAGGCAAGCAAAGGTATTCCCAAGGAAAGGTACCCCAAAAGTAGGAGAAAATTTTCCTAACACCAAAAGTAGAGCTGTTCTTCTTAGGCCACCACCCAAGCTATTTCTGGGTGAGGCCATTTCCAGGCAGAAGGCACCCTGACCTTTACACGGGACATGGGAGAAGGGGAAAGAGAAATGAATTTTAACTCATACATCAGGCCTTACAGCTCTGGATAAGCTCAGGCCACTCATCTTTTCTGCTTCTAACTTCCTCCTTGGCCATCTAAGTCCCTAAGCTTGTTCCTTAGAAGACCTCAGGTCCATAGGAATGACCTTTGGATTTGAGCACAAAATTCTTCCCAAAAGTACTATGTCCTGTTAACTTTATCTACAAAAAACAAGTAAAAAGTAAAAACCAACCAGCCTAGTGATTTTTCCACCGAAGACCCCAAGAGACAAGCTTCACAGGTCTATGATTCTCCAGGAGCTCGCCATGATTTGTCTTTAATGATGTTGCCCCAGTGCTTCGTCTAGCCGTCAGTGACACCTGTACCCACTGGAACAGAACTTTCCACGGGAGCTCGTAGACTGAGTAACTTCTACTCACCAGCATCCATTCCTCCATCTCCCTGCTTCCTGCTCTTTGCAGCATGGCTCCCTCCCCCCAGCGCTACCAGACCACTGTCCCGGCATAATTTCACTGCTCTGTGTTCACTCTAAAATACGTGCAATGACAATAATGCATATTTCATGCTTAATAATTTTGCTTGCCTTCTTGGAAACATGATGAACTTTGGGGGAATCCCTTCGTTAGCCTGAGTCTGTTAATAAAAGATGCCCAAATAAATCTGTGCCGAGGGCTCTTTTTCACACTGTAAGTGCTGCTCTGCAAGCAGAGGCATTTCACTGTCTTTGAAGCTGTGGGTATTTCCTTTAGAATTACAATCATGAAGGTGGCATCTCTCCCACTGAAGCCATTAGTGAAGAGCTCACTCAGCATTTCATCCCTTTATCCCCTCCCACCTCCTTCCTCAGGCCGGCTACTCCGATTCAAACAGAATGGATGCTCATGGGGAGCAATAACGTCTCTCCAGAGGTTTCTCTCCCTTTGTCTGTCAGTGGACTGACTTGACATTTTGTTGGCAGCCTTCAAAACACTTTACACTTCCCTAGAGAATGTTGAAAGCAATTTGTAGGTTCTCAGCACATACAATAAATAGGTTTTCAAAACAATCTCTCTTAAAATTGCCAACAATATCTAGACTGGGTAAGACACTATTGTTGCTATTTTTTTTCTGTTGGTTTCCCCCAGAGATACCACCAAATAATTATAAAGACCATAGGAATTGAGATAGCAGTTCAGTGACCATAAATCACTAATATTCTGTGACAGGCTTGTCATTGCACACAAAATATGTCCTGGAAATGATAATACAATGGAATCATATCACCTCTCTCAGTCTGGTTTTATTACTAGAAGTTCAAAAATTCTCAGTGAATATCTATAGTTTTTGCCTCCCACCATCTATTTGCCATTGTGCTGATAACTTATTCCTGTCTCCCTCTGGGGAGCCACCCTTCCCACACTTAGTTCATGTGCTCTGTTTGGGTTCAGCTACTGCTCAGCCCAAGGAGTGAGCATATAATTTGAGTCTAAGAGAGTCAGTATACTACATTTCTCTAGCCTCAGTGATTGGCTAAAGAATGGTCATATGATTCAACCCAAGCCAATAAGAAGCAATAAGAAACTAGTGGGGCTTTTGGGAGAGAGGCAGGTGTCTTCATTTCTGGATATAAACTGTAAGAAGGGAAGAGTTTGAGACTTGTTGCCACCATCATGTTCCAACATGGAACCTGAGATTGCTGCCAAGACAGACAGAGACACAGCTGAGATACGGAAAGAGCCCGAGTCCCAATGTAACGCCGCGTCCTTAAATCCATCTGCACCTGAAGCCATCTTTAACTCTGGCTGGTTTTGTTAAATGAGCCAAAAAATCTTTTTTATGCTTAACCAGGTTGTATCTGGGTATCTTTTACTTCAAAACTAAACAAGACAAAAAACTCTGAATGTCTCACCATGTACTATGATTTTAGATTTAAAAAATATATTCAGTGAGGGTAAAAGTATAAACTGAGTAGTAAGACAAATGTCTATTTTTCTACATTTCCTAAAGTAGCTAGCACATCCTGGCCACACTCCAGCTTCCCCAGACTGTGTGTGTGTATGTCTGTATGTCTGTATTTGACTGTATGTACCTGTACGGGGCTGACTGAATGAATGAACACACAAGAAAAGTCAAGAATAATTTACATCTAGTGTTAGAGAATCCCTGGCTTTCAAAGCAACAATCTCTGGAATTTGGAATCTTTAGAGTAAATATGCAACTGCCGATCAGTATTGAATGAACTGCACCACAGAGTAAGATGCCTGTGAGCAAGAAGGCTCTCCGTGACCAGACTCTTGGCAAAGCCACCTGTCTCCCTGAAACAGGGAACAGACTAAACCTAACGGAAGCCCCCGCCCCCCTTATTACCCATGAACCCCTGAAGCAGTGAACAATCAGATCCCAGGCTTCAGAATGACTCTCACCTCAAAGGGATGTGAGGGTATGACTGAGAGGGGAGGCATGAATTCACAGGATACACCCGTGCACAGCCTGAGGTCCACCGCAGGAAAAAGCTGGCTCTCTGCTGACATTGGCAAGTGAAGCATCCTTGGCAACTAAAAACTCAGACAAGGAGGACCCAGGACTCCAAGAAAGAGAAGAATCCTCACACAGCCTAGAAGTTCAGGAAGAATCTAGACGTGCACAGCGATGGCTTTAGCAATTGAAATTTGTAAATTGAGCAAAGTTCTGTTTTCAGTCTGTTCTCCCTATCGACATCTTTCTCCCAGAGGGAGAGGAGGGCGAGGAAGGTGAGGACAGAAGCCACAAAAGACAAAAGTCAGAGATTTATTTGTACAAAGGAGTTGGGAATTAGCATGAGCAAAGAGACACTAAGAATAGAAAACCAAAGAAAAAGAGTGAGGCCAACCTTGGACTCAGCTCAAGTGGTGAAACTTCTCAGGCATTAACAAGCTTCTATATATCCCCAAACTTCCTTCTCTGAACAAGGAATGGAATTCCTCTGCTGGAGTTGCAGTCTTTCAGCTTCTTTCTGCTGTTAATCTCACGCAAATACAGATGTCCTTAAAAAGAAAAGAGCACCAACACTAAACTGTTGTCAGTTATCTGCTCCTTGGTGTGAAATCTTTGTCACTAGAGGGGAAAATGTGTGGCAACTGGGAACACAAATACCTCAAGAGGATGAGGAAATGGCACTCCCCTGAAGGGGAAATGGTTTGGGCAGGTGGCACACTGGGCTGTGGAGTCAGAAAGACCTGGATTCAAATCTTTATTCTATTATTAACTGTTACATTGCGCTAAGTACTTCACTTCTTTGAAACTCTTTTTAAAAGATTTTATTTATTTATTTTTAAGTATGCTTTATTGATTTTGCTATTACAGTTGTCCCATTTTTTTCTCTCTTTTCTCCCCCTCTGCCCTGTACGCCCTTCCTACCTGCATTCCCCCACCTCAGTTCATGTCCATGCATCATACGTATAAGTTCTTTGGCTTCTCCACTTCCTATACTATTCTTAACATTCCCCTACTTTATACCTACCAATTATGCTTCTTATTCCCTGTACCTTTCCCTCATTTCCCCCCCTCAACCCTTCCTGCTGATAATCCTCCATGTGATCTCCATTTCTGTGATTCTGTTCGTGTTCTAATTGTTTGCTTAGTTTGCTTTCGTTTTTGTTTTTTAGGTTCAGTTGTTGATAGTTGTGAGTTTGTTGTCATTTCACTGTTCATATTTTTTATCTTCTTCTTTTTCTTAGATAAGTACCTTTAACATTTCATACAGTAAGGGCTTGGTGATAATGAACTCCTTTAACTTGACCTTCTCTGGGAATCACTTTATCTGACCTTCAATTCTAAATGATAGCTCTGCTGGATAGAGTAATCTTGGATGTAGGTCCTTGCCTTTCATGACTTTGAATACTTCTTTCTAGTCCATTCTTGCCTGTAAAGTTTTTTTTCTTGAGAAATCACCTGATAGTCTTATGGGAAATCCTTTATAGGTAACTGTCTTCTTTTCTCTTGCTGCTTTTAAGGTTCTCTCCTTCTCTTTAATCTTGGGTAATATAATTATGATGTGCCTTGGTGTATGTTTCCTTGGGTCCAACTTCTTTGGGACTCCCTGAGCTTCCTGGACTTCATGGAAGTCTATTTCCTTTGCCAGATTGGGGAAGTTCTCCTTCATTATTTTTTCAAATAAGTTCTCAATTTCTTGCTCTTCCTCTTCTCCTTCTGGCACCCCTATGATTCTCATGTTGGAATGTGTAAAGTTGTCCCAGAGGCTCCTAAGCCTCTCCTCATTTTTTAAAAATTCTTGTTTCTTCATTCTGTTCTGGTTGAATGTTTATTATTTCCTTCTGCTCCAAATCATTGATTTGAGTCCTGGTTTCCTTCCCTACACTGTTGGTTCTCTGTATATTTTTCTTTATTTCACTTTTCATACCCTTCACTTCTTTTATTTTGTGTCCAAACTCAATTATTTCTGTGAGCATCCTGATTACCAGTGTTTTGAACTCTGCATCTGATAGGTTGGCTATCTCCTCATCACTTAGCTCTTTTTCTGGAGTTTTGATTTGTTCTTTCATTTGGGCCATAGTTCTTTGTCTCAGCACAACTGTTGTATTGTAAGGGGTGGAGCCTTATGTATTCACTAGGGCAGGGCTACCCATGTTGCTGCATTGTGGTGCTGCATGTGGGGGATGGAGAGGGAACTATGCTGCTTACTCGGCTCTCTCCCCACTTTCAGTCACTTCCCCAGCTACCTACAAGCAAATTGGGCCCTTCTGGTGCTGATTTCCAGGTGGGTGGGTTTGTGTACGTTCTAGGACCCTGTGTGTCTCTCCAAACCACTTCTGTGAGACTGGGAGTTTCTCCCAGTGTCATAACTCCCCCAAGTTTTTTCAGTCAGAGATTTTAAGGCTTTCGTTTCCCATGTTGGAACCCTGGGTTGCACAGTCTGTCTTGCTCCCCTGTTGTTCCTCCTGGCTTATCCACAGGCAAATGTGGGACCACCTGGTCCGCCAGCCTTCACCTTGCCTATCCAGGTCTACCTCCATCTTGGCCAGAAGTCTCATTTCTTTGAAACTTAACTACTTTCTTTTTGAAGTAAGTACATAAATACCTATCTCCAGGCCTTGGATCATTGCATCCTCTCTGTCTTGAATGTCCACATAGTCCTTGTCATTTGCCTGGCTACCTCCTATTCAGGCTATATGTCACCTGTGTCACCTCCTCAGGAAGACTGGATTGGGGAGGTGCCCCTTGTCAGGGTCCTCCAGCATCCACTACAGAGAGCAGCAGCTGCATCAGTTGTAACTCTTGCTTTTCTGTACTGTGACTCTTACCTCTACTATCACCACTAAAGTGAAAGGTCTTAAGAGCCAGGTCTGTGTCTTATTCACCAGTGCATCCCCAATGCTTAGGAAACTTGAGAACACCAGGGAGAGGCATCTGAAGGGCTCTCACCTAGCAGAGATGGAAGCACTGGACTTGGGTGGGCTAGGGGAAAAGCAGGACCCCCTGTGAGAGGTTGTTTCTCTCCTACATAGGGAAACAGTACAGGCAGGGCTGAGACAGAGATGGGGAGTAACACCACATCTCTCCTCAGATCAGCTCCCTATCCTGGAACAGAAGCCTAAATGGAGACAAGGCAGGAATTACGACACTGTTATTAGACAAGGCAAGGTCAAAAGTATTGCCTGGGGGCAGAAGATGTCACTTCACAATGATGAAGGCTGCAGTCCACAGCAGAGATAAAACTGTCATGAACCATTAGAAATTAAATAACAAAGCACTGACATTTGTAAGTAAAATCATAGGAAATACAAAAAGAAACTATCAAAAACATAAAAGTAGTAAGGTTTTAATACACCTCTTTAAATTGCTGACACATCAACTATATGAAAATAGGTAAGGATATAAAAAATAAGAACAATATAATTAAAATGATGTCTTTCTAGGTTGTTATGGTGCATTTACAGAAAGCACCATCTTTCAGGCATAAATTCCAAGAAGCACTTATAATGCAAACTACATTCTAAGATTGCAATACAATAAAACAGTAAATAAGTAGCAAATATACAAACATAAAAAGGCCAAACACTTGGAAATCAGGGGAAAAACACGTCTCCTAATTAATTTTGGGTCAAAGATAATAGATAGCCTTGGCCAGATGGCTTGGTTGCTTGGAGCATCATCTTGTCCACTAAATGGTCGTGGGTTCGATTCCTGGTCCAGGCACATACCTAGGTTGTGGTGCAATCCCCAGTCTGGGTGTGTGTGGGAAGCAACCAATTGATATTTCTCTCTCTCTTCCTTCCTCTCTCTCTAAAATTGATAAAAACATATGAGAAAAGATAATAAATAAAAACAATTGCCAAATATCTAAAAGGTAAAATAATAACATTAAAAATTAGAACTAAAATACACTCAAAATTGTATCCACAGGCAAAGTCATAATGCCAAACACTTATATTAGTAAACAAACAATAATAATAATAAATTAAATAAGCATTCAACATAGAAAGTTAAAAGAAAAAGAAAAGAGAAGTTTGAGAAAAATATAAACTCAAAAAAACAATAAACAAATAGTAATCAACAAATAGTAGAATTAAATATTTTAAAGTAGGATCTTGCCCTGGCTGGTGTGGCTCAGTGGACTGAGCATCAGCCTGTGAACTGAAAGGTCTCTGGTTTGATTCCTGGTCAGGGCACATGCCTGTGTTGCAGGCCAGGCCCCCAGCTGGGGGCACATGAGAGGCAATCACACATTGATGTTTCTCTCCCTCTCTTTCTCCCTCCCTCCTCTCTCTCTTTCTAATAAAAAAATTATTTGCAGAAAAAAAATCAATAAAACTAATACATCATTAGGCAACCTAATTAAGAATGAAAGAGAGGAAGCAGAAGTGTATAAAATTAGGAATGAATAAAGGAGAAAACACAAGTGCAGAGAAAAATCCATATGTATATATATAAAATATTTTGCCCAACACTGTATTAATAATTTTGAAAGTATGGATGTAATGTATGATTCTCAAAAGAAAACATAAATTACCAAAACTGCCAAGTTAGGAGGGAGAAAACCATGACAGAAACTAAGAAATCTGTCAAAGAGCTAGCCTGTGAACCTCTCACATCTGCCCAAAATGCTATACCCAGATGATTTTACAAATTCATTCTAGCCAATATTCAAGAGGCAGATACTACTCATATTTTTTTAAATTGTCCTCAATTAGTCCAAAAATAAGGGGACAAAGTCCCTACCACTAGATGAAAAAACTCACAGGCTTGCATGGTAAGAAGAGCATGTCAGATGGGAGATTCCACCCTTTAACTAGAAAATGTAGTCTCGCTCTCAAACTCACCACTGCGGTCTCCTTCACTGGCACCTATGCTGTCATTAAAGCACTAAAAACTGGAGTGCTATGCGAACACCACGAAGGCGACGTGTCTGATGCTGCCACGCTGTCCTGCTGTGTTTGCTGTATCTTTCTGGTTGAGGCTGAAAGCAACTGTGGGCTGTGGATCCGGTGAGTGTGATTGTCGGGCTGAGCCTGAACCCACCGAAACAGGCTTTGTCCTCACAAAGTGTCTTTAAGTTCTTGTTCTACTTTTGAGAAAAATCCCAATTGGAAACGGTTGATAACATAGTCAAAAAAGACATTCTCGAAGAAAATGCCATGGTCTACATCAAAAACTTAGTGAATTGGTATACAAGTGTATACTTTGTGCTAAAATTAAAAGCCTAAGATATGGGAATTGTGCTTCTGTGGCAAAAGTCACTTCTATCATATAAATTCTCCTGCAGATTATACGTATGAAACCTGGAGAAACTTGGGGAAAAATTAATCTATCAGAAAGCATTAATAAGCAACCAAAAGCGAGCAGAGACTAGAGGAGCTTGTTAAAAGGAGACAGCATTGGATATTGGCTTATGAAGATTTTCACCTGTAGGTTTCCCTTAATCCATACAAAATAGGACTGGAAGGCAAGTGAACATCCAGTCTGCAGCTTGAGGACTCAAAGGATGGAGTTCAGGACTGCCAGGATGACAGAAAAGAAGGGAGCCACAGAGATAAGGCCCTTCAATCTGCATGTAAGGTACCCAAACCCTCACTGGCCCATGAATTACACAAGCATGGGAGAAAACACCAGGAGGCATGGCAGAAAGCAACAGGTAGAAGACAGAAAAACTGAATGCATACTTCAGCTGTTGTCACCAAAGGAGAGACAGAGTGTGGAGTTTGTGTACAACCAAGGAAATCGCTCTCTAAAATAAAAATCAACAATCTTCAGAGGAAGATAAGAGAGTTCAATCATAGGCCATCCATGATTTGCACTACACAATCATGTCCTACTGGACACTGTAAAGAAACAGGAAAGTGTGAGCCATAGTCAAGAAAAAAATTAATCAATATCAGCCGACCCTGAGATGCCTCAGACATCAAAACTACCAGGTAAGAACTTCAAAACAGTGATTGCATCTTCAAGCACTTAAAAGAAAATGTCGTTAAAATGGACGAACAGAAAAGGATCTTCTGCAAAGAAATAGAACCCATGTAAAAGAACAAAATAGAAAATAAAAAATGAAAAGCACAGTATCTAACAAGTAGATTTGTTGGTTAAACTTAACAGCACATTAGGAACAGTTGAAGAAAGCATCACTAAATATGAAAACAGACGATATCAATTTTCCAATGTGAGGAAGAGGGAAAAATGTTTTTTTAATTAAAGAGCAGTAGTGACCTATGGAGACAATATCAATAGGTCCAACATACATGTAACTAGAATCCCAGAAGAAAGGGAGACAGACAGAAGTAAAGAAAAAAACATTTAAAGTAATGATGGCTAAAATAGTTCCAAATGTGGTTAACATCAACTTATAGATTCAAGACACTCAGAGAAACCAAACCAAAATAAATACTAAGAAAATCAGGGCCAGACATGCTATGGTCAAACTGCTGAAAACTAAAGATAAAGCAAAATTCTTGAGAGCAGCCAGATAAAAGAACACACCCCATGAAAAATATGAATAATGGCCAGTTCTTTAAAAAACAACAAAGATCAAAAGACAAGTGACATCTGTAAAGTACTGAAAGAAACATTCCAGATTTCTATGTCCTGCCAAAAATATTCCTCAGAAAATAAAAGTGAATGAAGATATGTTTAGATAAACTAAGACTGAGAACATTTGTTGTCATAAAAATAACACATCAAGAATTCTCTTCAGATGAAAAGCACCTGACATCAGGTAGAAAGTCAAGTCTATACAAAAATTGAAAAGAATTAGAAATGGTAAAGATTGTATAAATACAAGATATTATAGAAATTTTAATCCTTTAAAGGACATAGGACGATTTAGAACAATAATTATAACACTGTGTATTGCAGGCTTTGTAACATAAACCTACTTTTGCCCACTCCTCTGTGTCCACATGCACGTACGTGTGTGTTTGTGTGTGTGTGTGTGTGTGTGTGTGTGTATATAAACAACATAATTCTAATAACATTTAGGTCAAAGAAAAATCAAACTAAAAATTAATAATGACAACTGAATAATAATGCAAATATAACATATCAACATTTATGGGATACAGCTAAA
>VMDR010026681.1:0-13903 GCA_007922815.1 Macrotus californicus
TGAACTTGACCTTATCTGGGAAGCACTTTATCTGCCCTTCCATTCTAAATGATAGCTTTGCTGGATAGAGTAATTTTGGATGTAGGTCCTTGGCTTTCATGACTTGGAATACTTCTTGCCAGCCCCTTCTTGCCTGTAAGGTTTCTTTTGAGAAATCAGCTGACAGTCTGATGGGCACTCCTTTGTAGGTTACTGTCTCTTTTTCTCTTGCTGCTTTTAAGATTCTCTCTTTATCTTTCATGTTAGGAAATGTAATGATGATGTGCCTTGGTGTGTTCCTCCTTGGGTCCAACTTCTTTGGGACTCTCTGAGCTTCCTGGACTCCCTGGAAGTATATTTTCTTGGCCAAAGTAGGGAAGTTCTCCTTCATTATTTGTTCAAATAAGTTTTCAATTCCCTTCTGTTCCTCTTCTCCTTCTGGCACCCCTATGATTCGGATATTGGAACGTTTAAAGATATCCTGGAGGTTCCTAAGCCTCTTCTCATTTTTTTGAATTCTTGTTTCTTCATTGTGTTCTGGTTGAATGTTTCTTTCTTTCTTCTGGTCCACACCATTGATTTGACTCCCATTTTTCTTCCCCTCACTGTTGGTTCCCTGTACCTTTTTCTTCATTTCCCTTATCGTATCCTTCATTTGTTCATCTAATTTGTGACCAAATTCAACCAAGTCTGTGAGCATCCTGATTACCAGTGTTTTGAACTGTGCATCTGATAGGTTGGCTATCTCTTTGTCACTTAGTTGTATTTTTTCTGGAGCTTTGATCTGTTCTTTCATTTGGGCCATTTTTGTTGCCTTGGCACGCCTGTTACATATAAGGGGCGGAGCCTTAGGTGTTCACCAGGATGGGGCAGCCACGTCACTGCGTAGTAATGCTATTTGTGGGGGAGGGGACCAAGAGAGAACAATGGCGGTTGCTCCACTCTCTGCCAGCTTTCAGTGACCCTTCGTGCCACCCACAAGCAAATTGGGCCCTTCTGGTACTGGTTCCAGTGCTGATTCCCGGTGGGAGGGCTTGTGTACGCTCTAGGACCCTGTGGGTCTCTCCAACAAGCTCTCCTGTGAGGCTGGGAGTTTCTCCTGCTGCCGCCACCTCAACCCTCACAGGAGTTTTCAATCAGAGGCTTTGAGGCTTTTTTTTCCCCGAGCTAGAACTCTGGGTTGCGGGGTCTGTCTCGCTCCCCAGTTGTTCCTCCTGGTTTATCCTCACGAGGGAGTGGGACGCCCCGTCCGCAGCCGCCACTTCTCCCAGCCAGCCGCGCCTTTCCCGGATCCACCAGCCACCACCCCGCTACACAAGTCCTCTCCACCCCTCCTACCGGTCTGGATGTATGTTTCTTAATTTCTTGGTTGTCGGACTTCCATACAGTTTGATTTTCTGTCAGTTCTGGTTGTTTTTTGTTTTAAAATTTGTTGTTGTCCTTCTTTTGGTTGTGCGAGGAGGCACAGTGTGTCTACCTATGCCTCCATCTTGGCCGGAAGTCGAGAATATATTTCCCAGTAGTTTATACTTATTTAAAAACTCTTTTAGACTTTCTGCAGGTGATCCCTTTATGCATGGAAGATAAAAATTTCTAATAAAAATAAGTTTCCAACCCCCTCACAGCCTCTGTGCCCACCTCTGGTATTCTTGTCTCTACTCTCTCGAGCAGTGACCTGGAGTAGTTCCCAGGTCACATGAGAACTAGCTGTAATGACACAGGCATGCTCTAGAATGCCAGTGCAGTGCATGGTGATGAAAACCGCTGCCCTTTGCCAACATCCTAAATAAAGGTCAGTGAGTCCAACAGATGATGCCTGTCAGCTGCCAACCCAGGAGGATCAGCAAAGGCTGACTGGCTGGCTCTATCAGAGTGGTTCAAGAAAAGTCTGTTTTTGGTGTCCAGTCAGATGAACATCCAATGAGAAGAGATCAGAGAATCTTAGGACCGGGGCTAATGGCAACACTGAAAATAACCAGAATGACCATTTACACTCTGTGCTAAATCCTGTCCTCACACTATCCCATGTGACCATCTCAACCACCCAGAAAAGTGAGTATAATTAGTATCCCCACAGGAGATGTAAAACCTGAGGCCCAGGAAGGTTAAATAACTTGGCATATGGCAGCGGTTGGTAACTAGACTTAAGGTGGTGACCAGTTCACAATATGTACACATATCAAATCATCATGTTGTACACCTGAAATTAATATAATGTTATGTGTCAGTTACACAGCAATAAATAAATAAATGAATAAAGTGGTGAAGGTCACTCAGCTTTTTAATCATCACAATAATCTATGAAGAGGAACACATATTCTCTCATAGATGAGGAACCTGAGACAAAGAAATACCTGGTGTCTTGCCTGCTGTCACACAGTTGGTGAGTAGCTTTCTCATTCAGGAACTGCTCTCTGAGCCCTGTGCTCCCCTGATTTCCAGGGCCTTATTTTAAGGGCTTGCATTCATTGACATGGTCTTTGTCACCATAGAACGCATACCAAAAGCCATGTAAGTGCATTTCAATGCAAGTTATTTTTTTTTTATTGATTGATTTTAGAAAGAGAAACATCGATTTGTTGTTCCACTTATTCATGTATTCATTGCTTGATTCTTGTATGTGCCGTGACCGGGGATCAAACTTCCAACCTAAGCATGCTCTAACCAACTGAGCTACCTGACCAGGGCACTACAAGTTATTTTTTAAGCAGCCTGAGGTAGTGGAACAATGTTCCTAGGTTCAACCTCCACTGCTTGCTGGCAACAGTGTTCTGCTCAATTCTCTCTACTCTTTCTGAAAGGAGACAGCATTCCTTCCTCTTTCCCAACCTCCCCAGCATCCTTTCTGTGCTTTATGTCAACTCTCTGATTCATAAAGCAGGTAAAGCCACATCTTATCTTGCAACTTGAACCTCATATGCAACTTGCTCAAGATGAGGGGTTCCCAGGTTAGGAGGCTTGGCGTTAGATACCCTTGCTATTTTTGAGCCACTTCATAGAGTCATTATATTCATTAAGACTGTCTCCGTGACTGATGGGGATGCCTGGAGGATATGCCCATGGATACAGAGGAGGTACACAGCAGCGACCACAGCTCCACAGCTGACCTGTTGCTGCTGTGGGGTTCCAGAACAAGTCACCCCAGGATGTGCCTCTTTGATATGCAGCATATTTTGAACTAAAGGCAACCTTAGCTCTAGGCTCAAGAGAAACTTCTACCCACCCCCTTATCTAGAAGAATTTGAATTAGAGGCATTGCCCATAAGAGATAATTAGAGATAAGTTCTTTTTTACCTATCTACAGGTCAGAGCAACCTTCTATTTATTAAAAGTCTGCTCTTCTTATCATCTTTCAATAACCTTTGGAAGCCCCCATGGCACCTAACCTCATCCCTAGCTCACGATGTCTTATGTATCTATGTTCCCTTTCTGTCTCTGAACCTCTCTTACATGTGTGGTCTCTGACTCTTTTATGTATGCAAGATTCCCATATATATGTAAGTATTAAATTTGGTTATTTTCTCTTGCTAATTTGTCTCATGTCTATTGATTATTAAACCAAGTCAGAAAAAACTTGAGGGTAGAGGAAAGTTTATTCTTCCCCCCACACTGCTAACCAGCCAGACCATTTCTTTTTAACTGGACTATTGATATTGTGACCAACAATGTCCTTTTGATATCTACTTGAGTGCAGTCTGAGCTACCACACCATACAGCAGAGAGAAGCTGAGATCTGAGGGAAGGGAGAGAGGGAGAGCCTGGGGAGGGCTCTGATTCTGGGGATAGCCCCATAGTGTTCCTTCATGTAGACTCTCGTCCATGTGTCCCCCACAGAGAGCCTGCCATGTGCTGCAGTGGGAAGGAGACAGGGAACTCTAATATTCCCAAGTAGCCAACATGGAGGAACTTTGCAGGGAGTGTCCCTATACACGATGCCCTTTAATCCAACTAAAAACATGGTTTCAACATGTCTTAGGATAGGAAATGAAAGGCCAAAATTAGAAGGGATGGATCCCAAACATGCAGCCTCCACAACTAGCTGTGAGTCAGAGTTGAGTACTTCTCTCTTCTTGAGCCCTGTTTTTCTTGGTAGGTTTTTCCCTGTTCCTTTGTGGTGTCAAGACCTCTTGAGGGAGGAAGGCCAAATCTTGATGTTTTTTATTTCTTGATATCAATCTGGAACCATTCTGGTCAACTTGGAATGTGAAGAGTGTTCTTCCACATTCACTTCTTTTCTGCTTCCTGTTTAAATGTTTAAAGCAGGCAAGAGCTATAAAAGCAATATATAAGCTATAATGCTGTAAAAACATAAGACATAAATATTACTATCCTAGTTACTTTAGGAACATGAGGTGAAATCACTATTAAATGAATTAGGAACAAAAGCTACTTCTTTGATCTCATTAGTCACTTTCAGTGATCCTTGTGTTGTTCCTTCCAGCCCACTTGGGGGCCTTCACTTCCTCCAACCCAACCCCACGTAGGGTGACCCTCGTTCAAAGATACCCCTGAATCATACAGTCCTCCTATTAAAATTCATAACAATAATGATGATAATACTGGCATAACAAAGATTTTTTAAAACACTTATGATATCACCCAACATATAAAAGGCATATTTATTATTTTTTAATCAGTATCCCTAATCCTCACAAGAAAGAGTATGTCATCAACAGAGACCATAGGTTACTTACTACATCTGAAACATTAAATGGCCAACGACAGTCCTTCTCAACACTAGTGCTAATCCAATTTGTCCCCTATGTAAATTTTGGGAAATACAGACCCTGGGCCAGGCCCCAGGGGCTCCAATCCAATAGCTCTAAATGGGGTACCTCCTCTCTGGGTATAAAAACTCCACAGGTGAGCATCCTCTGACCCAGCTGCGATTATTTATGCCTGCCTTTCATCTTGGTCAGGGTGATATTTTCAGGCCTTATACAAAGCTCCATTTCCCTTTGCATTAGTGGCTTCATTACAGTTCTAGAACAACACTCTAAATTAACGCAGGAAGTGGACTCTCTCCACACAGCGCCAATCGATGTGGACATGAAGTCATCAGATCAGTAGAGAAACAGCAACACTGAGGAGCCCTGCGCTTATCAAAGACTGAGTGCTTTGGGTTTCGTTAAAGGACAAACTGAGTGTTTGCAGCTCAGTTATTGGTGGCTCTGACAAGATATCATACAGGATATCCTGCCTTTTGGCAACATTCCCTTGTTTTAGTTCATGCTTATCGCAAACCGATTGATTGTAAACTACTACTGAATTAATATTGCTGAGCTTGATATCTCTCTCACCTACTCCACTTCTGCTAAATAACACATTTAACTTTGAAACAAAAGCACAATTCTTTCATTAGCTCATTACAAAATTCACTCCTTTGTGATTACTTTTTAAAATCACAGAGCAAATACGTAATTCTTCTCAAGGGCTTCAGTGCAGAAGGGATAACCGATGTGTCTCACTCCCTAAATTCACTCGAACTCTGTCTCTCTGGCATGTTTCAAATACACATCTTCCCCACCCCCACCCCGGTTTGAAGCTGAGATCATTGTGGGAGTCATTGCATGGAGGATTGCTTTTTATTTTCTGTTCTTAAGTGCACAGCAGCCAAAACAAGAACATAATGACACCGTGGAGTCTGTGAGAGCACCCAGGCCCCTCCGCTCTCGTGGGCTCAGCATTGTTTCACAGGAACCGCGGAGGAGCTCTTCCGCCACCAAATCCATTTGGCTCTACTTAGGAACTAAGTACAGGAAGGTAGTTATTGTACAAGATTAGTTTCCTGTAGGCCATAAATTGGCAGTAGCAGAAAAATACAGGATGAATTTATTAGCGTGCAAGGTCAGCTAAAAGGAAGACAAGGCTGAGCAATTGTGCTGTTCTCTTTCAGTTAGGCCACCTCCCCAACCTTAGCCAGGCTGAAAAAGACCCTTTAACTACTTCATTACTTCTTAATAGTTTTTAGCAAATTCAAAAGACTGCCCGTTGCTAAGTGCCTGGAGGTTAGAGCTGCCTGGGATATGTTAGGAATGCCTGTTTGGATTGGAATTTCTGAACCCTGATTAGAAGTCCCTGCAATCTATTGCTTTGTGAGACTGTTTTTTCCTTCTTTTCTTTCTTTGCCCCTCCCCCTTGTTTGGTGTTGATTGACTATGTATTTACTTTGAAGTTAGAATTTTACATTTGGGAATAAAAGAGCAGCTTTTAACAGTAAAACAAAAATCAATCAAATAAAAAATGTAACTGTTTCCAACCAGAGATATGATGATGTGATAAATGTCTCTGGAGATATTTACTTTGAAAGAACAGGGACAAGTCACTTTAAAAACAAAAAGTGTATACTTCTTTGAAAACACGTAGTTACAGGTAGCCGGAAAGGTGGGATACGTTCCTTATAAGGACATGTATACATTTAAGAGAGAACGTTGGTTACTTGAGCCTTTCCCGTGATGGAAACGTAACCCTCCTTTTTTTCTTTTGATATTTTTCCAAACGGCTTAAAACTGTCAGGTAAAATTAGACCATGCTGGTATGAGAAAAAGTAAATGGATCTGGTTTTCTGGTGCTTTTGCATGAAAGGTTATAATTCAAATTTTAATTATACCCAAGATATGCAGTGAGTTATGATAGGAGACCCCTCCTCTGCTTTTCTGAGGCCCTGTGCATTCCCTGCCCCCTCCTTTGCCAACCCCACCTCCACTGAGCCTTTGTGTTCCCCTGTATACTCCACTGCATTGCAATGCAGGAGGAACAGGCAGGGGTGAATGAATAAGGTAGAAGGGGTCCTTCCTCCCTTCTGCCTCTTCCTAGTGGATAAGAACCTGGCTGGGAATGTGCTTTCCTAGGTCTTGGGGAACTGCAGCACTTTAAGTGGCATTAAATGGCATTAAGTGGCAAAAAGACATGGTGAGAAACGCATCTCCATATAAAAAGAGCTCAATTAACACTTACTGAATGAGCACACCCTCCCTGGGATTTGTGGCCCCTGTCTCCTGGGGCAGCACCTGCTTGAGCCTAGAAACCTTGAGGTTTGCTGTCCAAGGCTGCCTTCGGGAGTAAGAGTAGAGAGACAGCCTCCACTTCAGAAATTCAGAGGCACCCAGCCATGCTGGGTGCTGTTCCTGGTGGTCCGAGGAATTTTTGTGCTTCTCTAGTGTGTCCATTTGTCCAAGCTGTGCTGTCTTTAATAAAATATTTGAAAAAAGTCTATTCTGAGGACAGACCTCAGATAGGTTGTCTCTATGTGCTCCATGGCATCCTTCCCCAGAGCCCAAGTGAAGGCCCACAGAGCAGGTGGCAACCTCAGCTCAAGGCCCACCTGCTCAGCCCTGCTGGGATGTAGGGGTTTGCACTATTCCTACATCCTAGGATTCGTTGAAGAATTGAATAGTAGCTTGGCTGGACTTCCCATCATCCTTCACTCTCCCAAGGAGAATGAGTGCCCAGGGTGAGCACAAGCCCTAAGAGTGTCTATCTGGCATCAGCTGGAAACTCAGGATCAGATTAGACTTAACTTCTGCTGACATTCCCTGAACTAATTATCACAAAATAAATTCAGAAATTGAGGGACAAGTCCACATCCTAAATTGTACCAAAGAGAGATTTTGAAAGACCACTCGAGGCCAAACACTAGTTGGCAGTTTCTTCATTGACTCAGCAGGATGAGATTCCAATCAGCTCAAGTCCACAGTCCCCATAACAAAGACAGGTTTTCTTCCTATGTTGTTTTGAAGTGATCTTAATCAACTTTGTAAGCCTCAATCCAACAAATATTTAGACCTACACAACAACCATGACCCTGCCTCTACGTCCTCTCTTCTATGTGACACAACTGAAAATAAGACAACTCTGTGTTGAATCTCCTGAATTTCTTTGTCCAGACATCCTCAGAGACATGCTTAGTTACTAATTCTGTTTCTATAGGAAAACAAAATATATAGTTCTGAAAAGGAGGGAGTGTTGCATTCAGAGGCAAAACACTCTCATGGCAGACTTCAAAAATGACTCAGCAAGCTCTGGCTGAACATATGCCACACAGTGGGCTGAGCTGGGATGAAAGATGAACAGTGGAACAATGCACAAGGCTGCACTGAAGGAGCCTTCTCTTCCCTTCCCTTCTCCAGGCTGTGCCCACAAGAGCAGTGTCGCCAGCTGTAGCATCGCTCTGAGGGCGGAAGGTGGGAGAACGTTTGCTCCTCTGTAAGCACATGGAGGACCCTTGCCTTACAGTCTGTAACGACACATCCTCCCACTGGTGGGCGATGTGACCTATGGAGCCAGCTGGAGTACACTCAGTGGCTTTGGCTCAACTGTCTCTTCTTACCCAACACTACCCCTCCCCTTACCCCACTGGGCCCAACACTCACATCTGCTGTGATGTTGCATTGAATCGATCCTGTTGAATCCCTACTCATGTCAAGGTGAGAGCCCCTCCACAGGTTATTAAACACATGGACCTCACCCAGTACTCGGTCTCAGAACAGCGTGTGCCTGTGAACTTGTGAGGCCTGGGAAGTAGAAAGGAGAAAACAGAATCTTCAGGACCACCAGGTTCTTGTTGGGGACTCTGTTCTATGTCTTGAAAAACTATCAGAAACAAAAGATTGGTTCTTTTTATTCTCCCACACCCACACACACACTGCGACCGGCTCTCAACTCAGGGAAAATGATGTGCTGCCCAAGTATTGAAGCTAGCAAATGTTTTCCTCAGAAAACCCTGTGTTTCTCCCATCCATATAGAGAGCATATCTCAGGGAAAACATGAAAATAACAACTGCAGAGCACCAGCAATCACCTATCCTAAGGTCATGGTCAAAGTCACTTTGAAACCAACAAAATGGACAGAACCCAGGCAGGATAACAACAGCAATGTAATGTCATTGAGGAAGTAAAAAAGTCACTAAAGAAACACAGGAGCACTGATGGGCAACATCTCAGACATTACTGTGTTAGGATTAAAGTATATTAAAAACAGCATATTGCATTGGTATATTAAAAAAGATCTCATTATAAAAATGAAGAAACAAAATGTGGTATATTGCACAACGGAATATCCCTTGATTATAAAAAAGAATGAAGTATTAATACATGCTATAACATGGATGAACTTGAAACATTATTCTAAATGAAAGAAGCCAGACACAAAAGGCCACATAGTATATGATTGCATTTATTTGAAATACCCAGAATGCCCAATTTAATAGAGAAAGGAAATAGATTACTGGTTGCCAGGCGCTGGGGGTAGAGAGGTGGGGAATGCTACACGGATACGGGGCTTCCTTTTGGGGTGCTATAAATATTCTGTAATCAGATAGTGGTGACTTGTACACTTTAAAAGTGTGGATATTATATCTGAATCATATCTCAAAAGAAATAAAATAAAATAAATGAGGGGCAATAGCAAATGAAAACAGAAATTACTTTCCTTATCCATTATACCTTCTCACAAGGCCTTAACGTGGCACCACTTTTATGCAATAATCTCTTTTGAGGCAAAGGTCATTGGGATTTGGATGAGTACCCAATGTTACAATGAAACTTTCTAGGGGACGGGACTTACTCAGTTTCCTGGTTAACTCACATGTCCCTTTTGAGTTTTCGTTTTAATGAACTGCAGGGAAACTAAAAGGCATCTAGAAGGAGCTGCCAACTTAGCCAAGACCTTAGTTGTTTGAATAACTTTGGCCTGGAAACCATGCACGTTTGTATATTTCATAACAAATCCCCAACTCAATAAAAATGTGTTTTCGGTTAACTAGCATCAAGGGACTTTCTTTTTGCTATCTATAGGAAAGGGTTTCCTTGCCAACTTGAATGGATTTATAGGCAAGCTGATTTCTCAACCTAGGTATGCTGACTTTGTGTTCTCTTATGCACATTTCTCGTGCCCTGATGGCAACAGAAACCCCTGGCTCAGATCCCCAATTTCCACATCAGTAAATGTTGAGAAAGAAATTATATTTCCTAATTGCTTAGGCACCAAGGACAGACAAACAGGGGAAATGGCACGGTGTCCCTATAACCACAGTTCTTGAAGACATGAAGTAGACCTAAAGAGAATGATAATATGAATGGAAAACAGAGACTTCATTTTTCCCCAGTTCTTAGCCTTTCAACGGGCCTGCCCTTTTTTGTGGAACTTCATTGTACTGTGGCAGGTAAAAGAGACAAAAACACAGTTCCCAGGGCCACAACTCTGTTAAAACTCACCCAGTTTCCTCGTTTTCACTTTATTATTTGCACGAATGTCTGTCTGTTCTTGCCCTTATGATCCATGCATAAGCTGTTCTTGGCTTTCTGACCCCACTTCCCCTCTTTCTCACCTCTGCACAGCATAGCCGACTCTGACTCACCCCAAGCAGTGCCCTGTTGACTCTTAAGTGCCTGCTGGAGAGGTTAATCCTCAACACTCTTGTCCACCAAAGGAAATAAACAAATGAATTCCTTCGACATCCTGCTGACCATAATCATGGAAATTACCCAACATGGTAACACTCAAAAAGAGGAGCACACTGAAGATTGACAGAGGATCCTGCCTGTTCCTTCATTGGTTGCTTGTTCTCCATCTCAATGATCTCTGGCTGGTTCACCCTACCTTCCTCTAGCTTCTGTGGCCCAGAAAAAAGTGCCTGCCACACAGTAGAAATTTAACACGTATGTGCTAAATAAACAAATGAAGGTTGACAGCATTTTATAGCTTAAATTTGAGATACATAAAATTAAGTGTGAGCCCCAGTGATCCTTAAATGTTAAGAACTGTGATTTCCGATCCCAGTGCTTTCACCATGGTGCTGTGCCCACAAACAGGAGTCAGGAGACTTGGGCTTGAATCCTGGCTGCCATTGAGGGTCCCTAAAATACAGGATCAGATGAAAGTAAACAGTCAAACAAGTGAAGGCAGAAACTGACAGGGGATTCCAAGAGGGGGTGAGCCAAGTTGAAATGTAGACCTAGGGCGGTAGGGTGAACTCTTCCTGCTGGGAGAGTCATGTGCATTTCCCATGCTCCATGGCAATCATCCATTTATGAGTCCAGTTTCTTCCAATAAAAGCTGAGTCTTATTCATATTGGCATGCCTGCCACAAAGTAGGCACGCAGTGAATAGTGCTCAAGTGAGCTCAGCTTCCAATATGATTTGAAGAATATATCTGAGTCAGAGATCTCATTATCAGTCATTTCATGTTAAAAATAATGTATTTTGTTTGGTAAAATTCTTTCAAGATTATCTTCCAAGGCAAAAGTGAGGTCACTTTTTTTTCTTTTTTTTTTTTTTTGCCATTTCAGTGTTAAAGTAGAGTTAATAAGAATCAGAGCACATATAATCTGGCTATAATTCTGTACCTGGGTCTCTCAGAAACCTCCAGATTATTTACTGAAGGCTCATGACATTTTGGTAAAAACTATTAACAATCTAATTCTATGGGCCCCTGTTACATGATTAAAAGTAAAGAAGGGAATGCTTTGTAATATTAAAACACATACACATACACACTACAAGTATACCAGATGAACAGATTTTGTTCACACTGGGAATAATAACTTCAAATGCTCCTATAAAATTAGAAGCAAATTTGTTAGGTTCATTTTTTTTAATTTTGCAGAGTGATTTTGTTCATTATTAACACCTTATGATGATGATAACTAGAAGTGCCAATGCATGCCAAGTGCTGGTACAGCTACTTGACCATTACTACCTCACTGAAGCTCTTCCCACCCCTAACAAGGTGGCCGCTGTTATCACTCCCAACTGACCAGTGATAAAATATACAACAACTTGCAAGTTTCAGAATTGGAATTTAACTCGGGTCTTCTAGTTCAAGCACCCCCTCTACAAATTAACCACTGCCCAAATAATCCCAGAACAGCTGTCAGGGATGGCAACTCAGGGAAAGTTCTTTTTTCCCTTACACATTTAAGTACACAGAGCCTTTAATGCATGAAACAGTGTACTTGCCAAAATCTAATGTACATTACCATAGTGGGCACTAGTATGGCTCTCTTTCTATCCTCAGCTCTGCCACTTACAAACTGGGTGACTTTGGCCAATTTACTTGTCACTCTACCTCAGTGTTCTCTGTAATGTGGGGGTAATATTGGCACTTATATTGGAGTGTTGTGAAAAGTAAATGAATTAGCATTTGTTAGATGCTTATAAGAGTGTCTGGCATATAATAAAGGGTAATAAAGATGTCTGTTAATTAACAAATTCTTGTGGCAATTATGGACTTGAGGATAGACAAATAAGAGAAAAGCCACAAGCTGAGGAAAGTCAGGTTGCATCCATCGATCTGACTAGAGCACAAGGCACATAAAATATTACCAGATCTAGAGTGAGAGGTCTTGAACAAGAGAGCAAGGGGCTTGGACTTGAATGAAGCCAAGGTTTTGCCTGGGGAGCATCATGATCCAAGCTGCATTCAGGAAATTGGAGCTGGAAGTGATGGATTGGAGAAACAAACAGCTGAAAGTAGAAAAAAACTGATTGGGAGCAAAAGGCACAATCCATCTGAGAATCCATGAGGCCCAAGGCCAGCGGCATTGATGACAGTGATGGGAAGGGAGAGAGAAGAGAGGGGAAAAGTGCTGCAGAGGGGATGGAAGGGTTAGGACGGAGAGGCTTCCAGGTGATCTTCACATACAAGACTAGGCAGTGAGGTGGAGAGAACCACTGTAGCAGAGACAGGGAAAGAGGAGGGCAGATTTGAAAGCAAGACTGGGCTCTTTCCATCTTTTGAAAAAGTATTTTGAATCGTTTATGTCAAAAGAAAGAGCAGATGTGCTGGTGGAAAAGGACGGCTTGCAGTTGAGAATGTGACGTGGGGTCAGTAGTCTGAGTGACTAAACCAGAGCTTTGGGGATCATTTGCCTAGAAATGAAGATTGAAACCTTAGAAATGGGAGTGACAGATCTAGGGGAGAACAGATTGAGAGACAAGGGTCACAGAAGGAACCCTGGAGAACAGCTACATCTGAGGGTTAGGTGGAGGGAAAGCGCCAGTGGAATCAAGAGAGGATGATAAATACAATGCCATTGAGCAGAGAGTAACAAGAGCCAGTGGGTGCAGAGCTTCCTGAGTGGGGAGAGTTTGTCTGCTGGGTCAGACACTGCAGAGCTGGGAGAAGACAATGGGGTTAAGGAAAAGCCATGAAATCAGGCAACAGTGTGGTCCTTAGTGACACCCAGCAGAGCAATTCATTTGTTCAAAGAGTGGGGGTGAGTAGATAGTGAGAAAATGGGTCTATGATTCCAAAATTACAGTGACTCTCGCACAGTAGTCCCCAGACCAGCAATGTCATCAGTACCTGGGAACCTGTTAGAAACGCAGAAAATCAGGCCCTTTCCCAAACCTGCTGAGTCTGCTTCTCAGGGCTGGGTAACTTGTGAGTGTGTATGGATTAGTATGTGTGCATGGGTGTGGGGGGGGGTGTCAGTGTGTGTGTGAGACAGAGGGAAGGGGATCTGTTTGAAAAGAAACCTTTGAGAAAAATGTAACAAAAGCTACCATAAATTCAGTAATAAGTGAATAGAGTTTATAGTCTATTGATCATGAGACTATTGATATTTGAAAAGTAGTACACTTGTGTGCTATACAGAGCAGTACAAGTAAAACTGGGGAAATCTGAATATGATTGGTGGATTGTGTCAGTGCCAACATTCTGGTTGTGATATTGTGCTACAGTTTTGCAACACATCACCCTTTGAGGAATCTAGGTAAAGGTCTCTTTATATTATTTTTTTCAATTGCATGTGAATCTACAATTAGCTGAATAAAAATTTAATGAAAAATAGCCGTCATTAGTTACGGCTTTACATATGTTTATTTGTTCTGAAATCAACTTTCTATACTTTTAACTAAAGAGATATGTGACATTCATTGCAATTAATATAAATGTTATTTCCCAACATGAAGATTAGTTAC